>PVJH01002175.1:0-177134 GCA_004026705.1 Nesogale talazaci | reverse complement strand
TTCCCCTGAGCACCAACCAACCTCCATATTCAATGTAGACAGAGCCCAATCACTTAAAAATTCTGTCTGTACAAAGCAAGAGCTAATGAATTAGTGGGACTTTACTCACATAAATTCCCTTTCCAATAGCATTTTAAATTCAATGCCATTGGATAAATTATTGATCTTATGAATGCAATTGCTTATGCCCCAGGGGGAATGATAGACAATATCTTTTGTTTCTTTGTTTATTGTTTCCTTTTTTAATGTTTTTGGCTTGTTTTGTACTTTTGTCATAAAATGACAATATGACTGCTAAAGTAAACCAAGGTCATTCATAACCCCAAGCAGATGGATTCTGTGCTCCTACTTAATCCTAGCACCAAGTCAAGAACACTTAGTTCTTACAGCATGGCCCTACAGGAAAATGTGGTGAAGAAAGCAGTGCTCGGCTATCGATTTGGATAGTGTCGGGGGTCTTAAAGATGTGCCTTCAAGCAAGCAGCCATCGCAGACTTTAATTAAGTCCCCACGGAAGAAACACACCAGACTGTGTGATCAAAGATAAGAATAACAAAAGCCTAGTATGATGAAAGGGAAAGTATCAGAACTTAAATTGTGAGTACTCAATTTGTGGAAGGCTATGGAGGACAGTAGAAGATCCCATTCTATGTGTAGAGTACAGAGCACCTAAACAGATTAAACCTCTGGCAGATCCCCTCTTGTCACAGTTGAGAGACTAGATCAGTATTACTTACTGTAAGTCAGAGATTATTGCAAACATGATTATGGTGAATGGAGCTACTCTATGATATCTACACAGATAACCTCTCTCTTGTCCCAAACTGAATTTGCTCAAATAATTGTTGACTTATCCAGGGGTCATGAGGGTAGGGAGAGAGGGGAAAAAAGAGGAACTGATACCAAGGATTCAATAGAAAGAAAAAGTTTTGAAAATGGTGATAGCGGTATATGTACAAATGTGCTTGACACAATTGATATATGGACTGTTATAAGCTATAAAAATCGCCAATAAAATGATTTATTGAGAGAGAGAATGACAAAGTCCATTACAAAGAATGATCAAAGTCACCAGTTTAAGATAACCAGTTTTAGATTTTTGTCTGAGGAGATGGATTAAGAGGAGGTGAAAACCCAGGAAACAAAAGGGATGAAGGTTAAGCTGCCTTCCAGATCTGCAAGAGACCATAGGAATAGGATGAGGAGGGCATAAGGAGGAGCCACACTGGTACAATTGACTTTGACCTCCTCCCTCTCCTTGCTTTATTAACCTGGGTGGTACACTTTAAGTGCTCAACAGCCAATGGAAAGGGTGGTGGCACTAACCCACCTTCTGTTCCACAAGAAAAAGATGACTCAGTCTTTTCCCATAGAAAGTTACAATCTTGCAAACCTTATCGGGCAGTTCTATCATATTCTATTTGGCTGTTATGTATCAAAATCAGTTTGATGGCAATGAATTTGAGATAGACTGCATTTGGGATCAATCAGAGTCTTATTAATAGAAGTTGAGTTTCACTAGGGAGATCTCTGATGAGCTGCTGCATGAAGAAAAAGAAATTTTCTATGTCCACCTGTCTGGGGTAGTTATTTGTGGGAACATTCTATATGTATGTAAATCAGGCCATCTCTGCGTTCACCTTGCAAGCAACAGTTAATGAGTATGTCCTCTGTGCTGTGACAAAATTTGGGAAACAGCAGTTCAAAAAATGCATTAAAAGATGTTTGTGTGTTTTAATAATCTGCCATTCTGTGAGGGTTACCTTCCCTGACACAATTGCTGATGACAAAATGGGTGCATAAGCAAGTGTGGTGAAGGAAGCTGATGGTGCCCATCTATCAAAAGATACAGTGGCTGGTGTCTTAAAGGCTTGAAGATAAACAAGCGGCCATCTACCTGAGAAGCAACCAATCCCACATGGAAGCACACCAATCTGTGTGATCATGAAGTGTTGATGGGATCAGGCATCAAGCATCAAAGACCAAGAACAAAAAATTATATCAATATGAATGAGGTACAGGAGGTGGGGGTGGGCAGAGTGGACAGGAGGCTGGCTAACAAAATGGGATGCCCTTTCTGCCTTTATCAGAATTGACAGAGCTTTGCAATACCTGCCTGAGCAGGGCAGATGCTAAGAGGGTCTTATGGCTGAGAAGCTAAACACCAGAAACAGATGTGTCCTTAGGAGCAGCTGACAAAGAGATTCTGGGGATAAAAGCACTGTTTCCTTAAAGGTTTTTTATCCTGTCTGATAATGTCTTAACTTCATTAATAAACTGCATAATTTAGAACATGGTTTATGAGTTCTGTGTAGCCATTGCAATGGATTATTGAACCCAACATACAGTGCTGTGGAAGAAATAGTTGGTGCCCGCACATGACAAATAAGGATGTAGGTTAAAGGCAAGCCTGACTTTCGCCTCAGAGGAATCCCTTGGGTTATATGTGGAGTTAGATATTTCATTTCTCTTGTGGTCAGACACGTTCGCACATGGTCCCTATGACATTTTCTCCTTCCTTTTATAGACCTGTCTGTTGCTCAACTCGGTAAAATTGAGGAGAATCAAAAAAGAAGAAGGTTCTTGACAAGATAGATCGACACATTGACTGCAAACAGCTCCATCATTAAACAACTGTGAGGATGTCATGGGCTTGGGCGGTGCTTAGTGCTGTGGTTTATACTGTCATTTTAAGTTGGAACCGACTCTAAAGGCCCACAACCATAGCCATCAGAAGTGTGTGGCTTGGAATGAGTTTGGGGAAACTTTTACTCCCCTCAAACTAATAATAGCTTAATATTGAAAGCTTCACAGATAACATACATAGTTGATTAGCACATAATTTGCATACTAAATGTATTATATACTGCTCCCTCATAAAACTGTATTATCATATGAGATGAAAAGTTAGTTTTCAAAAAGTACAAGGTTTCTATAACTGCTGGTGTTGCTACAGTGATGGCAAGAACTTCCTATTTCAAAGCAACAACAACAATGGTCCTTATTGTTTTTGTAAGATATATTAACCTTGAAATAGTTAGCAGCTGTAGTTGTAGATCTCAATCTAAAGAACATATCAAGTAGTTCAAGTTTTTCTTGTAATTTTATGTTTTCTCTGGTTAGAAGTATTTCCAGCACTTCTGGTGGCATTTTGAATGGATTCCAAGCTGCAACTCAATGTTTGTGGTACTGCACTAAATATAATTTAAAATTGCATGAAAACTATGAAAGATCACTTTCTATTGCAATGTGCAACTTACTGGAATGACGAACTGCACATTCTGACTTGGTGCCCTGCTTTAGGGCTGCCAAAGGGTGAGACAATAAATGCGTTTGTTAAAAATTATCCACTTGCGGTAATTCTGTTAGTTACTCTAGATAACGAAACCAGTAGGTACATCAATAATAAGTTACAAAATTGTGTCAAAATAAGAGTTAAATCTCACTGTTAGTAACTATAACACTAAGCGTTTTAGAATTCTTACGCACCTTTCCTAAACAAATGCTCTAAACAGAACTGATGCAGTACTGTTATTATCAGCTACTCTAAATGTATAATTTTGATTAAAATATTTCATTTTAGTACTTATCAATTATCTCGTTTAGGAAATTGAAAATGCGTGTATCGCTGGTACAGTAACACTATCCTCTAGAGTCACTTGACTGGGAAATTGACGAACAGACGGTGGGAGTGGTGCATCCTGGGAATTGTAGTTTCCACAGTCCGACTCCCCTACTAGTGCGCTTTTCCAATTGAAATTTCACGGTCAACTATCAAATTAAAGCATAACTTGATAATTCTCTCCTCACTCTCCACTCACTGTACTTCTGTCGAGCTCATTATATTGAACATTTAGACGAATTCGATACTCGCTCAAAAACTTCAAAGAGATTGGTCGCATTCCATAGTGGGCGGAACTCTTGGTAGACCGGTGCTCGGGATTGGCCAGCTTTGTCAGACAAGTAGTTTTTACATCCACTTAGAAATTTGTATAGTCTGGCTTAAAAAAAAAAAAATCCTTCCCCGTAGACATCTCGCGATATTTCGGCCAGAGGCCCCTCGTCCGCGTAGTGAGCTCCTGAGGCCGGTGGGGGTGGCGGGCCCCGGAGCCGGGAGGGGATCAGCCAGCCTGCCGGGCGGGCGCGTGCTGCCTGCGCCATTTCATCGCGGGCAGGGCCGGTTGCCCCGGGCCGGAGGAAGGGTGCGCACGGCTCGGCTCGCCCTGCCGCGACTCGGCCCGGAGCCCCACCTGGGCCCACGCGGGCCGTGACAGGTGCGCGGAAAGCGCGGCGCCCCGCCCGCCGGCCCGCCCCCTCCGGGCCTCGCCCTCCTGGGCTCGGGATGATCTCGGGGCCCCAGCTGAGCGGCTCCGGCTTCTGGCACTCGTCGCCGCCGCCGCCGCCGCCGCTGCCGCCGCGGCCGGAGAGTGGCCGCCGCCCCTGAGAGGCGGCGAGGGACGCGAGCGCTGACCTCGGGCATGAGCCGGCCGCCGCGGGACTGAGGCGCCGACATGAACCTGCACCAGGTGCTCACCGGGGCCGTGAACCCCGGCGACCACTGCTTCTCGGTGGGCAGCGTGGGCGACCAGCGCTTCACGGTGAGTGCGGGCGGCTCCCCGGCGCTCGCGGCGCGTCCCGGAAGGACGGGGGGAGGCGAGCGCGCCCCGCCGCGCGCAGGGCGCCCAGCTCCGCCGCGGCGGTGTCCTGCGGTCGCGGGCCCGGGCCTCCGAGGCCGGAGGAGGCTAACACGTTTCCATCGGCGAGGTGCCCGAGGGAGTCCGGAAGGCCAGCCGTTTTGTAGCATCATCTTTCTTTTGTAAAGTTGGCCGGTCTGCTTAGGCTAGCTTCCCCGGCTTGGGCTAGTTTGCCAAAGTCGCTTATACAAAAATCTGGCTTGAGTCAAGTGTCGGGGACCTGGCAGTGCCGCACTTGGTATGCTCAGCTTGTCCAGCTTAGGCGGAGTGGGCTTAGTTTCATCTTTCACTCGGATCAAGCGTTGTACATGACCCGTGTGGGCGCCTTCACACAAGCGCTGTTTGTTGGTCATCAGTAGTTCTCGAAAACGCACGGCCACCGAGCCCGTTCTGACTCACAGCAGCGCAGAGTCAACATAGGAAAACAGGACCTTTCGTTCTTCAAGTTCACTGAAGAATACCTTTTAAACGAACAATTATTTTTCATAAAAGAACTCACTGCTACCATTCTTTGAATTTAGCCTCTTGCCTCATGTGGGTCAAATAGGTTATTAAAAGTTGAAGTAGTGTTTTTTCAGAATCGGTCTCATCTGCTCTTGCGTGGTAATTCCAGTTTAAATTTTCGTGAAAGTGATACTGGTTTTCCTAGAGAGTGTGAGGAAGAGGACCCAAAATATTCGGCTGCTTATCAGTATACTGACATAATTTCCTGCCGTAATTATCCATTTTATAATTATTTCAAACTATACATAAGCCAATTGCTCCTGAGTGTAATAATGGTTTTATTGTACAGCTTCTGTAGACATTTTCGATTGTGATTAAAAGTTAAGGCTGATAAGCAAGTGAAAAAAAGAAAAGTAAGCCGCTCAACAGCCCATGTTTAGAAATTATAAATTTCTGATGCCTTTTACCTTTTGATCTTTTTAAGGCTTTCTACTTCTGTAAAAAGGTCTTGGAAATCGTGCACAAGGCCAGTTGTGCACCCTAGGGTCAATATGAGCCATTGAGTTTGGTTTTATCAGTCAGAATAAATAAACCGATTCCACCGCATCAGCCTCATAGGGTTTTCAACAGCCCCATAGGGTTTTCTGTGCTACACATCTTTTAAAAAGCAAGATGCCATAATCTTTATTCTTCATTTGAAAAGTTCTCCTGGTACATTACTTTGCAGATAGCAGTCTAATGTTTACTCTGCCACCAGAGCTCCCAGAATTAATAATCCCCACTTATGTTTTGGTGGCTTAGTGTAGTACTCTTTTGCTGCTAACCAAAAGATGAGGCCTTCGGCTCTCTGTAGCCTTGGAAGCCCAAAGGGGGCAGTTTTTACTGCCCTGTAGACTCTACAGTGTAGTCTGTAGGTGAACTTGATGGCAGAGAGTTTGTCTCAAAGGGCATGGTGCTTAGGACGCACTTCTACTCTGACTTTCAGGGTTGCCATGAATCATAATCCACATGAAGGAAGTGGACTTGGCCTTTGTGGTTGCCATTGAGTTGCTGCCCATCCACAGTGACCCTAGGTGTAGGGACAGACAACCTCATCTTCCTCTAGCAGGACTGCTGTTTGGTTTGAACTGCTGATTTTGGATTAGTCTGACACCTACATCACCACTCAGTTCCATATAATATCTGAATGATACTTACAGATCTGTGCAGTCAGATGCCTAAACTTTGTGCCACAAGGGTTCCTTAGGTGGTTTGTGAAGACTGAGAAAACAATCTCCTTAAATTCCAGTTTTACTTGTAGCAGGCACAGGAAATCTTCGCCCCCTTGGAGAATTCTATTATTTCTCCTGGTACTTGATGCTTTCCCGCAAGTCCTGTATTTGCAGTACTTTTGCTTGTTTCCAGAAAACTTAGTAGTGAGGATTGAATTCTTTTGACTTGACTTTTTTGAGTAAAGGGAGCCCTGGTGGCATAATGAGAAACTTACTGGGCTGCTAACCACAAGGTCAGCAGTTTGAAACCACCAGCTGCTCCGCGGGGGACAGATACGACTTTTTTTATTCCTGTAACAATGATATTCTTAGAAACTTAGAAACAGGGGCAGTTTTGCCTTGGTCTTTAGGGTGACTGGGATTCACCGTTGACTTGATGGCAGTGAGTTCTTGTTTTTCTGTGAGAGCTCCCAAGAGATCAGATCTCTTACACACACTTTCAGGTCACTTTATCTGTGTGTGTTTGCCTTCCATGACTTTATTGTCAGCGTTCACCCCCTGGATATCAACTAAGAACAGCACAAAGGAACAGTGCGTGAGTGGAAACAGTGGGGACACCTCATAGATTCCTTACCTGGATTTGATTTGTCTTCTGGGTTACCCTAAGTAGAGGTGTTCAACAAGAGATCATGAAGATCATGGGTCGTTTCCCAACCCCCGCCCCGCTTCATGAGGGGCAAGTTTTTGTATACACATAATTGTTTGCACGCGTAAAGTAAAGCGACAAATAATACCTGCCACATAGGACTCAACTCCAAATTTTTTGTGATCTACTTCCAATAAGCCAACCATTGCAAATCCAGTAGACCACAGTTCTATGACACCCATGTGGCATGCCGTGAGTCAGAGATGGCCTGACAGCAACTGGTTCAGTTCATTCCCTCATTGTTCACAGACATAGCGCATCAATCCACACTCCTGCAATGGTGCTCAGTGAATTGTAATGGAAATTCAAGGCCACTGATTGGGGGCATGCCTGTTTCAGAGAAGATTTCACATTGGTTGGTGGGTAAACCAGGAGGGGCAATGTGCCACTCGGGAAAATGTTTGATATTATTTATGTAGACTCTGAATGGGGGAAATATGCCCCGTAATTATGATCCTATTTTTCTCAACAGACAGAGAAGCTGCTTTCTACAGCTGCAGTTTGGGAGACTATGCGGGCAGTTCTACCCAGTTCCTCAGGGCTCCTATGAATCTGCAACAACTTTATGACAGTTACTTGGGTTTTCAGGAGAGAAGCAAACATGTTGCATACGTAATGAGGCTCCATTAGACACCTCAGTGTTCTCAGCCAGGAGGACCTGGATTAGAAGCCACAGACTACCGGTTTTGGGGTATTGACAGAGAAATGGAAGCTGAATAAACATTCTCTTTTCCCCAATTTTTTTTTTTAACATTAAAGACCCTTTAGTTTAACCTTTGGTTATTCATTTTGGGGAAAACTTTATTAGTGATTGTGTGGTTGCTCCATTAGGTTGGAGGATGGAAAGAATTGAAAATAAAAAAATTTTGAGCCATTATGAATGAGAAGAATATGTAGGGGAAGTCTTATGCTGTTCTCATCTGAGGAATTTTTGTGCTGCCCATAATGTGATTTTCACTGCCATGCAGTGGGTGCCTACTCTTAGCAATCCTATAGGACTGGGTTGAACTGCCCTTGTGAGTTACTGAGATACTTAACTGCTTTTGGGAATAGAAAGCTTCCATCTTTCTCCTGAGCAGTTGCATGGTTTTGAACTGCTGACTTGATGGTTAGCAACCTAATTCCTAACCACTATGCCACTAAGACTCCTTTTTTATTATTAATCATTTTATGGGGGGTTCGTCATAACCCATAATCCTTGGTGTTAAGCACATTTGTACATTTGTTGCCATTTTCACTCTCAAAACATTTACTTTCTACTTGAGACCTTGTTATCAGTTCCTCATTTACTCCCCTCCATCCCCCACTCTCCCTCATGAGCCCTTGATAATTTATAAATTATTATTTTGTCGTGTCTTACACTGTCTGATGTCTCCCTTCACCCACTTTTCTGTTGCCTGTCCCCTAGGAAGGGGATTATATGTAGATCCTGGGTTCCTCCTTTCTACCCCACCTTCCCTTTACCTACCCCATATTGCTACTCTCACCACTGGCCCTGAGGGGTTCATCTTTCCTGGATTCCTTGTGTTTCCAGTTCCTATTTGTACCAGTGTACATTCTCTGGTCTAGCCAGATTGGTAAGGTAGAGTTGGGATCATGATAGTGGGGGGTGGGGGAAGCTTTTAAGAACTAGAGGAAAGTTGTATGCTTCATGGGTGGTATACGGCATCCTGACTCGTTCGTCTCCTCCCCATGGCCCTTCTGTAAGGGGATGTCCAGTTACCTACAGATGGGTCTTGGGTCCCCACTCCCCCTCATTCACAATGACATGATTTTTTTGTTCTTTGATGCCTGTTACCCCGACCCCGTCAGCACCTCATAAACACACAGGCTGCTTTGCTTCTTCCATGTGGACTTTGTTTCTTCTCAGCTAGGTGGCCGCGTGTTTATCTTCAAGCCTTTAAAACCCCAGACACTATATCTTTTGATAGTCGGGTAATTCACCATATTTGCTTATGCATTTGCTCAGTCTTCAGCGATCATGTTGTGAAGGTGAGCATCATGGACTGCCAGTCTCACAAAGTGCTTTTGCATTGAGGGAGTACTTGAGTCAAGGCCCATCTGCTACCTTAATATTAAGCCTATAAATAGATGCACAAGCTCTGTTTCCCCATTGTCATATAAAACATATTTACATATGTAGATGCCTATATTTAGACTGCTATAAATGCCCTTTGCATCCTACTTCTTTCCTGTAATTTCTTTTACTTTACTCTTGGCCACCAGTACTCCCTATAATGTGATTTTGAGTACTAAAACGGACTTGTAGAAAAACTTGGCCTGTTTCAAACTACCCACAATGCTTTAAATACTTTTGAAATACCTTTAAGATTATTGAAGTAAGATTAGTTCTTGATATTATTATTTTTTTCAAAAAGAGAATAAACATTAATTACAACATAGCAAACCTAAGTCATTTAACCAGGAAATATACCAGAAAGACATTTTTTTGTTATTATTTACCAGGTATAGTTGGTTAAAGCTAAAGGTCAATGAAAATCTATGTCTTATAGAAATCATAGAGATTTCAAATTAGAATACTAACTCTTACAACCTTTCATCGCTTTTGATATTTAAGAAGATTCTCTACCCAAAATAAAAAAATTATGTATGATTAGATGCTTTCTATCAGCACAAGTCAATTCAGTTGTTCTTCCCATGTACATTTAGCTTGAAAGTTAATAAACCTAACATTACAAGTGCTGGGGAGACCAGAAAACTGAATTCACCACTATTGGTTTATAGTAAACTTGTAGGACAAGGTAGAACTCCCCTGGTGAGTTTCTGAGACACAATCTTTACAACAGGAGAAAGTCTCCTTTCTCTCCCACAGAGTAGCTAGCAGCCATTCTCAACCAGCGGGACGCAACCCCTTGGGGGGTTGAACGACCCTTTCACAGGGTTAACCTTGTGAAATTTGTAGCAAAATTACAGCTATGAAGTAGCAATGAAAATAATTTATGGTTGGGTCACCACAACATGAGGAATTGTATTAAAGGGTCACAGCATTAGGAAGGTGGCGAACTACTGAGCTAGTGGGTTCAAGCTTAGGGCCCTTGAGTGTGCTGAATAAGAAAGATGTTAACTTGGTCAGTTGCATTTTCACTGCTTAGTAGTAGATTATCTTCACTACCGATCTTATTGAGAGACACAGCTGGTTTACCAACTGTACTGCAACTTGTACCAGGGGCTTCCGTCCATGGAAAAATGGAATGAGAAGAAAGGGGCATTTTTCCATGACCCCCTACCCCCCAACATCTTAATTTTGAAGAGTAGAGAACATTCCAATTTAGCTGATAAGTCATCCATTGCTATTCCTATTGCTTTAATTACCTTTCATATTATAATCAGGGTGACTTGGAATGTTTTGTGAATAATTTTAGAAGATTTCTAAAATTAGGTTTAGATTTTCATTTAGTGATATTCGGTATTTTATTTTACACTTCTATTTAAAACTAGGCAGATTATTTATATTTAAGAAAGTAGTTGAAAAATAAATTTTATAAAAAAAGAAAACAAAATCTTAGTTAAAATAATGGGTAGCTATTCTTATTTTCTTTTTTGCGGTCATACATCCCTTTATTCCAAGCAAAACATTTTTTTATTTCAACAGTTTATTGGTATGTAATTCACAAGTCATACACTCCAGTAGTTCAGTCATATGAAACAGTGTTGTATAATTTTTCCCACAATTTTAGATATTTTCTTCCTTCTTGAACTCATCATTAATAATTCCCCATTTCTCCCAACCTCCTCTGTGATATATGCAAAGAACCATTAATAAGTTGTTGTCCCTATAGACTTACCTGTCTTAGATTTCGTACAGAGAAAACATTTTAAAAGACTATCAACAATAACAAGATACAAAGAAAAAACCTCAATGAAAAAGAAATTAGTAAATAGTAAAAACTAGAACATATATAAAATGGGTCAAAGGGCATCAAATGAGAAGGTGTTATACGTAATCTACCTCTGCCATAATTAACTTCACAAAACTGTCTATTTTAATTTTGCATCCCTCAACTATTGACAGGAGATTCACCAGAGGCTTAATCCATGTGTGGACTCTACAAATGGATTTTGGGCTTCCACTGTTACCCCTAACCGTTTGCATACCAGGTGCTCCCAGTTTAAGCTCTGGTACCATTCCCTTCCTCTGATTTGGATTTTATTATGGTTCTTTGATCACATAGGCTGATTTGCTTCTCCCATGTGGACTTAATTGGTGTCTCATTTAGATAGTGTGTTTGAAGACCAGCCTTCAACACCCCAAACACTATTCTTTCTGATAGCTGAGTACCATCTAGTCACTTTGCTAATGCACCCATATCTGCAGTGATCTCTTCATGAGGGTGAGCATCCCGCAGGGCCATGCCCTAAGAAGTAATTGTCAGTTCAGATGAAAATTAAGGGTAAACTTCAAATCCATTCATATATCTGTGGTTTGTATATGTCTCTGGTTCACCCAAAAAGACATCATTGTCATTTTATGTTAAAGAACACTATTAATCATCCCTCTGGGTCGTAGGGTAATCTGCTAATAGATCATTAATTTAGCCAGTGGTATCAAATTTAAAACACTGTTGAGAAAAGGAAATTATACCAGTATTGGCCAGCTGTGAACCACAATACACTCATACTGAGTAAGCGCAAATGATTGGGCGCTGTTCACACACATAATGAAGGTTGGTGATAGGGCAAAATTTTCAACAATATTCCTTCACAAAGGCAGAGCCACACTTACCACTTTAATACATGTCATAATGAAACAAAAAAGGATGCATTAAAATACTAAGTATATAGTAGTTGCAGGCCACCATTCATTGTGTACCCTCAAGATTGCATCCTAGTGAGTAACTACTATGCCACCAGGGCTCCTTGTTCCTTAGTCTGTCCTTGTATTCAGTCATGCATATATACACTCTTTTTAGAGGAGCCCTGGTGACACAATGGTTGAGCATTTGTCTGTTCATCGAAAGGCTGGTGATCCTGCCCCCACCTTCACCCCTCAGCTACTTTGCAAGAGAAACATGTAGCAGTCAGCTTCTGTGAAAATGACAACTTTGAAAACACTGTTGCTCCTTTAGGACTTTATGAGATAAAGTAGACTCTAGCAGTTTATTTTAATTTTAGTTTTTATAAAAGTGCTACTGGAGGGGTCATTTGAAAAGGAAAATAAGTTATTATTGTATTAGTTAAAAGGCTTCAATATGTTGCATTGTTCTTAAGCTAATGAGTGAAGCTTCCCTAGGCATTTTAGGGTATTTTTTGTATCTCTAACCACTGTTTCTCCTCCCTATTATTAGCTTCTTCCCTAACCCACTACCACATCTGATCGTTTGCCATTCATAGATTAGGATATGTTTTCTATACTTTTACTTGAGCATCATGATTGGAAGGATGTGTGTGTCTGCAGAGAGAACTTCTTACTTTTCTAAAAATATACATATCGTTTGCCATTAATTGTTTTTCACATATTTAGTGAACACAGTGATATCATTCATGTTGTACAACAACCACGCATATCCTTCGCAAAGTTTTCTTGCATCATAAATAAAACAACAAATTCCCCTTTCCTCCTGTACTAGTAACCATTATTAATCTGATTTTTTCATATTTGCCTATTCCAAGTATTTCATATAAATGGGATGCAATGATATTTATCTTGTTGAGATTGACTTATTTCAGTCAACATGATAGTTTCAAGGTTTGGCAGTGTTACAGGTTTAGGTCTTCATTGTCCCTTCCTGGCAGTATGATAATCCATTATATATATATATATATAGCATTGTTAATTTGTTGATGAATACCTTTTGACTATATTGAATAGTGGTACAGTGAACATTGATGTATGTGTGTCTATTTGCTCCACTGGTTTTGAGTCTAGGATGTATAACTAGTAATGGAATTATGAACTTACGGTTGCTTTGTGTTTACTGTAACTTTTGAGAAAGCCCCAAATTGTTTTCCATGGTGACCATGCCATTTTGCATTTCCTCAGCAGTAGATGAAGGTCCTAATTTCCTCACCAACTTTAACTTTGTGATTATTAGATATGGATAGTTCTTATAAATTATGTTTTTCATTGTAGTAAAATAAGAATAACAAAATTTAGTACCATTTTAACATTAAAAAAATCATTTTATTGGGGGCTCGTACAACTCGTGTCAAAACACATTTGTACATTTGTTGCCATCATCATTCTCAAAGCATTTGCTTTCTACTTGAGCCCTTGGTATCAGCTCATTTTACCCCCTCCCTCTGTCGTGAACCCTTGATAATTTATAGATTATTATTTTGTAATGTCTTACACTGTCTGACCTTTCCCTTCACCCACTTTTCTCTTGCCTGTCCCCTAGGAAGGGGTTATAGGTAGATCCTTATAATTGTTTTCTCCTTTCTATCCCACCTTCCCTCCAACTTCCCTATGTTGCCACTGGTCCTGAGGGCTTCATCTGTCCTGAGAGTTCCCCCTTTCCCTTACTCTACTGGTATGGCTACTTTTAGTATTGGTCCTGAGGGATTTATCTGTCCTGGATTCCTGTTTCCAGCTCTGATCTGTACCAGTGTGCATCCTCTGGTCTAGATGGATTTATAAGGTAAAATTGGGATCATGATAGTTGGGTGGGGAGGAAGAATTAAAGAACTTGAGGAAAGTTGTGTGTTCCACCGGTACTGTACTGCACCCTCTCTGGCTCATCTCCTCCCCACAACCCTTCTGAAAGGGGATATTCAGTTGCCTACAGATGGACTTTGGATCTCCACTCCACACATCCCTCATTCACAATGACAAGATTTTTGTCATTTGATGGCCTGATATCAACACCTCGAGATCACATAGACTGCTATGCTTCTTCCATGTGGGCTTTTTTGATTCTCAGTTAGATGGCTGCTTGTTTATCTTCAAGCCTGTAAGACCCAAGACGCTATCTCTTTTGATAGTTGGGCACTGTGTTAATCTGTGCAGACTAAAGAAACAAATCCATAGACATGCATATGTATAAAAGTGAGAGGTTTATATAGAAGAGAAATGGAACATTGAGAAAGCATCCCAACCCAGTCCAGTCCAAGCCCACAATATTAGCCCATATGTACAATACCAATCTATAAAGTCTTCTTCAGATTCACAAGACACATGCATTGACAACAGGATCATCACAGGCCAGTGGGTGCGGAGTCTAGTGTATCCATTGGTGGTAGAAGCATCTTAGTGCTGGCAGGGACCTGTCTGTGACTTCTCAAGCATCTCAGCACTGGCAGGAGTCTCATTGTGGTTATTCCGGCTTTACAGGTCTAGTTCGATCTGGGGAAACTCATGTGGCTTCTCCTCTGGAATGTCTCACAAGGAGTCAGTCTTGTATATTGTCAGTAGAGTGTCTCCACAGGACTGAGGAGTGAGTGTCTCACCTCCAAAGGGGAAATACAGCTAGATTCTCAGGAGAAAGCTATGCCCACATAGAGATCTCATTGACTATGTCCAAATGGACAGGCTAGACTCCACTCCAACACTCTTAATCCTCAAATTGACACCAGATTAGGTGACTGCCACAGGCATCATCATCGGCTTCACCACATTTGCTTATGCACCTGCTTTGTCTTCAGTGGTTGTGTAGGCAAGGTGAGCATCATGGAATCCCAGTTTAATAGAACAAAGTGTTCTTACATTGAGGTAGTACTTGCGTAGAGACCCAATGGCCATCTGCTATCTTAGTACTAAATCTATAAATATATGCACATAGCTCCATTTCTCCATTATCATATATAAATGTATTTATCATATTTTTCGGACCGTAAGATGCACTTTTTCTGCCCCAAAGAGATACTGCTTAAATACTCACTACACTAGCTTGAAATAGTATTGGGAGAGAATATGGAGAAACTGGTAACTTAATGTATTATGGACAAAAATGTAAAAGATTATAATGAAAGTACATATCAAGGGCACAGAGGCAGTATCTGACTTCTAATATCACAAAGGAGGAGTATCCAACTCAGCATAAGGATTCTTATGAAGTGGAGTTCAGACATGCCTCTAACCCCCAGTCTTCTTTCCAGTTGTCCCACCCACAGCACACTCTACTTCTCTGCATATTTCAATAAATCATTGCAATGGTCTGTGAACAATCACTCATAATAGAGTTACATAATTCTTTGGGCCTCTCTCTCCACCTTCTCGTACCCAGACCTATCAGGAAACCGGGAATTATATTCAATCCGCACAGTGTAGTCCTTTGTGAACGTTACAAAAACTATGGCCGGAAGACTCATATCAAGCAAATTACAGCATCACACTGCGCAAAATATTTAGGAGTCCTTCAGAAAGTTAAATATGACTATTATGAGTCAAGATGTATATCCACGCAAAAATTAGCATTTATAGAGGTCAAAATACAGTCATGTACATATGTACCATGCTTTTCAGACCACAACATGCACCTGACCATAAGACACACCCAGTTTTTATAGCAGGAAAGCAAGAAAAAATTTTCTGAACCAAATAGGACCAGCGGTATCTCTGTGGGTTTGATTTGCATTTTCGTAATGGCCAAGACTAATCCATTTTAGCATACCTGCAGTTAGGATATTGATCTTTATGCAGTTCATCTCATTTTTGATGACTTCTTTGATTTGTACTCCTTACATTCCAAGATCCAATTATTGCTAGATTTTTTGCAGTTTTTCCTACTCTTGTGCCTTATCAGTAACTGGAGGTCCAGAAGACTCCTCTGCCATAGGCTTTACCAGTTCAGGTCACCACCTTGAACTCTGCTTTGAGAAAGCAGTTCCTTATCGTCACCTCCAGCACTATCTTTGACAATATTTTGCTTCCATTCATTAGGTCTTCAACATTTGACAGGGTTTTATTCTGTGCAGTTTTCAGCAGCTTCTTCCTCGAAAGTGGGCAACAGATTCTTTCTTCATAGAATTGAAGAGAAAACATCAAAGGGCAGCTTGAGAAAACAAACTAAACTATTATCATGAAACGTGCAGAGACTGAGAAAAACCAGAGCAGAATAATACACTCAACATAGCTGAAATGGAAAGAACTCAAGAAAAAAGTCAAGGCTCACGTTGCAATATTGAAAGAGTCTATGGGCAAAATAATGAATTATGCCGGAAGCATCAAAAGAAGATAGAATATGCAGAGTGCCTATATCAAAAAGAACTGGCCACCATTCCACCATTTCTAGAGCCAGTGGTGCTGAAGGAAGAAATTGAAGCTGCACTGAACGCGTTCACCCAAAACACAAGGCTCCAGGAATTCATGACATATCGATGGAAATGATTCAAAATGCTGCTGAAGCACTGCAGCCACTTCTCTCTGCCGGAAAATTTAGAAGACTTGGGTATAAATACGGACCTCTTCTATTCAGTTGTGAGTCATGGCCTGTCGAACTCCGCTCCTTCTAGTTGCAGGTCCTTTTCCAAACCAAAGTTCTGTTATTGAGCCTTTTATTTGTAGTGGCTTGAATTATGCCTTAAAATGCTAACTGAGGATCAGCAGTTTGAAAACAGCAGCTGCTCCACTAAAGCAAAATGAAACATTCTACTGTTCTAAAATTAACAATCTCAGAAAGCCATGTGGGGATTATCTCTTTTAGGGCTGCTGAGTCCGGATCTCTTAGTTGACTTAAGTTCTTCTTAGTTTTCTTGAAGTTTACTGAGTTACTGTGTAAAGGAGCAGATCTTTATACATTATACTTTGACTTTCTCTTTTAGGATGATGTCTATAGAGGCTAGATTATACCACTTGCGATTATGCATATATTTTTCTTTATGGAACTAAAATAAACTCATGTATGTTCTCATGAATATTTTATATTGGTAATTTTTTGACAAATTTATTTTTTCTAGTCATGCTTCCTAGCCCTAGTATTCTATAAAATTTGTCTCTTAAAATTTTTAAACAATTTTTAAATAAAGTTCTAATGAGAGCAAAAATATAATTTAAAATTAATTTTTAATGCCTGTAGATACTTTAAAAAATATATTGCTGATTACAAGTTTATGTAAAAACATAAAACCAAGTTTATCTAATCTTTTCTTTAAAAACTGAAAAGGGGCTGTTTTTATAAGTACATTTTAATTTTGAATACTAAAAATGTATGTAACTGCTTAATTAATGCAAGTTTATCCAACATTTTTATAGCCTGACTGTTAATATTGACTTTTTATGGTAATGATCAGTTAGGATTATGTCAGAAACATTCTGTTGTTAGAGCCATCGAGTCAGTTCTGACTCATAGCAGCCTTTTAAACACCAGAACAAAACACCACCCAGCCTTACATTAATTCTCACAGTTCTTAGCTTTGAGCCCATTGTAGTAGCCACTATGCCAGTCCATCTTATGGGGACCCTTTCTCTTTTTCCACTTCCTTTCTACTTTACCGAGCATGATGATGTCATTCTCCAGGGGCTCCTGATAATATGTCCAAAGTATGTGAAAAGAAGCCTCACCATACTTGCCTCTAATGAATATTCTGGTGGAGCTTCTTATAAGACAGATGTCTGTTCTGTTGGCAGTCTATGGTATTTTCAATATTCTTTACCCCACCATAGTCCAACTGTATCTAGAACTTTTTTATTAGAGGCAAACTGCAACTTAGTGAGTCTCCTAAATTTTTTTTGTTAATTTTTAATGCAAAACATAGCAAATCAGCTGAAGGGAAACAATTTTCTTTATACTGTTTTCTATACTATCAGTTGTTATTTATCTATTTTGTGGATACTTGTCAGTAACAAAGGACTGTTTGTACTGTCCTCTTTTTGCTGTAAGATAATGCCAGAAAGTTATTTAGAGCTAAGCACTGAATAGTATGTAGTTTGTGTGCTTGTGTTTCCAATAAGACAGATAATCATTTTGCCTGATCTAGTTAATGTTACCCAAATTCTTCCATACCTTATTAAAAAATGGTCTTTTTCATTAATGTGTTTTATTCCTTGAATTCATTGTCAGCACAGAGGCCTGATAAGTGAAATTCAGTCATAATTTCTGTAGATCCTTCAGAAACATTTATGCTATTACAGTTTTAGCCAGGTCGGTATTTTTTGTTTGTCTTGTTTTTTATTTCTAAATTGGTGGACCATATTTCAAAATTTAATGTGTAAATTGTACTTTCAATTTTGGAAAAGAATGTTGTGTTTGAGCCCATTGCTGCAGAAACTGAATCAATCCATTTTCATTGGCTTCCTCTTTTCCCTTGACTCTCTATTTAGTAGAGCTTTGTTTTGTTGTATCTTCGTTAGCTATGAGTTGTGACCGATTAGACTGTACCTAACAGCAACAACAGGATAAGAATGTGTTTAACTTTGCAAAGGAGTTATGCCGTTTTGCACTCTTGTCAAGAGTTCTGGTTGCTTCTCATTTAAGTAAAACAAACAAGCAAAATTACTGCTATCCAGTTCATTCTGACTCCCGGTGACCCGACAGGACAGGGTAGAACTGCCTCTGACGTCAAGACTCATTATAGGAGTAGAAAGCAGCTCCCTCTGTCTCCCACAGAGCAGCTCCTGCGTTTGTTGCGGATTCATATAAATGACAACCACAATAATGTCTTGAAATCTAGAAGAGTCTGTATTCAGCTAGCTGGACTACTGAAAAACTGAAGTTGTTTTCCCTCAGGGATCCTTTCAGTTCACTTTTAAAAGCAAAAACTCATTTTTCAGACTCACGCAACAGTGTACAGAAACAGAGAGCAAAATTAATGGGTTAATTGTAACTTCAAAAAGGGCAAGTAAGCTTTGCAAGGTACATCTACTATCAAAAAGGAAACAGTAACAGAATTGATTATAAAATCTTGGAATCACACCATTCAGATTACAACATCAAAAGGAACAATATTGAAGAATAATAAAAAGAAATCATGTATTGAAGAATAGTCAACACTAATTATAACATCCTGAACCTGGGGGCATGAGAGTACTTTAAAAATGAATCTACAGTAACGATTTCCCAGAAGGGATGAGGGAGCGGGCACGTCAGCCCGCGGTCAGCTTTCCAAGATGGAAGGGGGAAGCAGGCAAATCATCTGGCAGCTGATAAAAATGGAGTTTCCTTAGCTAGTCTGCCTCAGTTTCAAACTGTGGACCTTGCGGGTCACAGCCCAACTCGTAACTACTACACCACCAATGTGCCTCACATCCCAAGTAAGCTTTGCAAGGTACATCTATTATCAAGGTACATTTTAATTATGGAGAGAAGTTTAAAGAAAAATTTTCCAATTTGTACCAGTGCACATAAGGCAGTATAACCAAGCATGTTACTTGTCATTGTTTTTCAGTTCTCCTAATTCTGAGACACTAGCTCTGAGAATTTGAGCCAGTATTCAAATCTTCGTAATAAGTTTCAGTTTCCTTAGTGGCAAACTGGGCTGATGATAGTAGGATTTGCAGCGAGCATTAAATTGGCTATCAATGAAAAGTATATAACACTGGCCTTCTGACACAAAGCTAAAGAAAATAGGCTTACAAGAATATAGTTAATGAAAAATAGAAGAAAGCTAAAAAAAATTAAAGCATTTAAAAAAACTTTTTGGAACTGCTGTAATAATTTGGGTGCTAAATGTTTTCATTGTTACATTACATGGCTGGTAACTATTTGGAAGTAATGTCATTCTTATAAAAATGTTACAATAAGAAGAGTAGAAGCAGAATCCATGTTCATTTTCCTTGATGTGCCTATTATTAATAGTTTGTCCAATTTGCTTTTTTTTAAAATTGGGGTCTCTTACATCTCATCGCAATCCATACATTCATCCATTGTGTTAAGCAAATTTGTACATGTGTTGCCATCATCATTTCAAAGCATTTTATTCCTGCGTGAGCCCTTGAGACCAGCTCTTCATTTCCCCCTTCCCTTCCCTGCTCTTCCTTCTCTCA
This sequence comes from Nesogale talazaci, assembly GCA_004026705.1. Classification (NCBI taxonomy): domain Eukaryota; kingdom Metazoa; phylum Chordata; class Mammalia; order Afrosoricida; family Tenrecidae; genus Nesogale; species Nesogale talazaci. The sequence continues at coordinate 157,199 of PVJH01002175.1, read as the reverse complement.
TGAACCCATGATAAGTTAGATTATTATTTTCATCATCCTCTGTCATCCTTCATCCACTTTTCTATTGTTTGACCACCTGGGAGAGGGTTATATGTTGATCTTTGTGATTGATTCCCGCTTTGCCCTCCCACCTCCCCCTTATCTTCCTGGTATCTCTAATCTGATTGCCTTGAGGGCTTTATCTATCCCAGATTGTGTTTCAGGCTCATATCTGTAGCAGTGTGAATGTTCTGGTCTAATCCGATTTGTGAGATAGAATTGGTATGATTTTGTTCTTGGTCTTTGATGCCTGATACCTGATCCCATTGACACCTCATGATCACACAGTCTGGTGTGCTTCTTCCATGTGGATTTTGTTGCTTCTCAGCTGCTTGTTTATCTTCAAGCCTTTAAGACCCCAGATGCTCTAGCTCTTGATAGCTGGGCACCATCATCTTTCTTTGCCACATTTGCATATGCACTCCTTTTGTCTCCAGTGATCTTGTCAGAAAGGTAAGCATCACAGAATACCAGGTTATTATAATAAAATGATCTTGCATTGAGGGAGTACCTGAGTCAAGGCCCAATGTCCATGTGCTACCTTAATTCTTAACTTATAAGTACATAGATATATTTCCCTATTGTCACATAAAAATATATTTACATGTGTACATGCCTGTATTTAGACCCCTGTAAATGTCTTTTGCCTCCTGGTTCTTTCCTCTATTTCCTTTTACTTTCCTTTTGGTCCACCATCATGTTCCAATTTCATTTGGTTTAGTTATTCCTCATTACATTGCCCTTGATTAAGCCCCACTAGGCATCCCATGCCCTTCTCTCAATTGAGTTTCATTGTTGTCTCCTTGTCTCTGGGCTGGTTGACATCCCACCTCCCCTTCTCCCGAGTCCCAGCCGAATCATCAGTCCCATTGTATTTGTCTCCAAATTGTTTATCTCACCTATCTTATCTAGATAGACTCGCAGAGGCATTAATATGCACAAAACCAGGCAAAACAACAACAAAAAACAGCAAAGACAAAACAACAACAAAACCAAAAACAAAATAGCAACAACAAAAAAAGCCAATAACAAAAAAGGAAAAGCCTATAAATAGTTCCAGATCTGTTTTTTGACCTTTAGGAGTGTTTTCCAGGTGAGTCTGATGGAGTGCCACACTCTGTTTTGGGTATTCTTCAGACTTCATCACTTTGCTCTCCTAGTAGGGTGATCTCCAATGACCTAAAGCTCTGAGACATACCATAATATGGACAAACAAAAACAAAACTAATTTTGATAAAGTTCAGTTTATTTTTCTTACTGTTTATGAAACATATCTGAGTTGTTCTTGTCATAGCTAAGAACTCCTTGTCAAGAAAGAAGGTACTGCAACTTTAGCCCTGTGCATGCCTCTTAATAGTTTTATGGTTCAAATCTTACATTTAGATCTTTGAGCCATTTTGAATCAGTCTTTTTACATGAGTTCTGGGTCTCACTTCATTATTTCTTTGTGTGTGAACACCCTCCCATTTTTAAGTAGAATTTTTTTCATGTTCTATTTGTCTGATAGTTCCTCTTGCATACATTATGGTCATGGGTTTGGGGCAGAAATGTTCATAGTGATTGTGAGTAACATAAGTAGGTGATTTTTTGTGTACACTTCTATGTATACATTTGTAGGCATATAATACCTGTCTTTCATTAGCAATGTTAATTTTCATTTTCTGTCAAGTTTGTTGCCAGTTTCTCCAACATACTTCCCTACCCCGAAATAATTATTGTCTGTAGAAAATCACTTTTAAGGTTATGCTAACCATGCTAACTTTTATCAAAACTTCCTTTTTGAGTAGCTATTGATAATTCTTGCCTACCTTTTTACTTTTCTTTGTTATCTTGTTGTTCTTTGTGATTTAGCACTCCCTGTCTTGCTGACATAACAAGATGATACAGGTTCTCATTATAGTTTATCCTGCTAGTGTGTTCATTTTTACTGGGATGTCTTTGGTTTTTGCATCTGTCAGCATACAAAGTTAGCAAACTAATATGTATATTCCTATGATGTACAATATATATAAATATGTAAAATGCACATATTTTGAAAAGCAGAAGTTGACACCAATTTTTCCAATTCCAGCACAACCCTTTCTATCTCTTCTGCGCTTTCTCCCATTCTTTATCTGTATGTTCCATCTTGATCATGAGAACCTTGGCTCATTTGCAGAATTTCTTTGCCTATACCATTTCTTTGTAATCAACAGACCTGCTAAAGAGTTCTTACCCTGCGTCAGGCTGAAATTACGTATGGCCAAAATTCATATTTATTCCTTTTCCTCCAACCCTGCCTTTCCTTTCAAGTGCTCCATTTGAAATGCAGTTAGTCAATTTGTTTCATTTTGCTTTCAGTTTTAGATCTCTCATTAATTTCATTTTTTGAATATATGTATGATATTAATATGCTCAATATTAATATTAATCAGTGGGATATATGTATGGTATTAATATGCTTAATATGCTTTAACATCCTAACCATACAAAAATGTACTTAAATTATATCTAAATTGCAAATATGCAGAATTTAACACTGAATAGTTTCACAGCAATAAAATATTTTATCAGAATTTAGTATCAAGGATAAATCCATTTCTAAGATAACAAGAGAGTGTTATGAAAGACAACTTTTGTTTAAATAGTTCTTTGAATTTATTCTTGCTAATAGACTTGTGGCACGTTTTATGGTTCTATTATGGATCTTTATATGGAACATAAATCTTTGGATTTTTTTGTTTTGCTTTACTTAGCCAATTTTTCCACTTTGTGACACTGGTGGAATCACAGTTGATGATTTCTAGTTCTTTTTGCTAATAATTCCAGGCAAGCTTTTTTTTTTTAAGCTTCTTAACTCAGGAAACTGGATGAAATGAAAATAGCGCTAGACTAAGAATCAAAAGTTGGTATTTGCAAGACCACTCTGCCACCAAGAGAGAATTTTTATCAGTCTATTTGGCCCTTGGTTCTAAGGCATGTAACATAAGCAAATGTATGTATATATTCCTTTTCTTATATATCAGTATATGTCAATATGCACTTATTCTTAAATTTTTAAATTGTGAATTTAAAAAAATAGTTTAGTTCAGAACTGTAACATGACTTAAAAAACAAATTGTATCCTGGGCATTTTTCACTCGCATTACAACCTATTGACTTCCTTCATAAATACTTTAATATTGAGTATTATCTGTGAGTTCTATTAAGTCAATACAATAGATATTAGAACCTAAGAGCATAATGGGTGTCAAGATTGGGATTCATTGCACTGGCTCCAGATTCATGGAAACATGGTGTTCTTTTAAGAGATAGAACTAAGGGATGGAAAATAAAATATTTAATTCCTAGAATGGTTATTTTTGATATTGTTATTTGTAATGAACATAAGGAAGGATATGCTGCAGATGTGAGGAGAAAAGTTGCTTGTGAAGTGAACTGGGGAAGAAGCCTGGCTGATTTAAGATTAATAAACCGGTGCCTACTGGGACCATCCTGCAAAAAGCCCCCGGTCATATGTACATAAATAGATACAGTGTAGGAAGGGGGAAATGATTATTGTATTTGGTTATTATTAAAAAGGTTAAGGGTTATATGTTTACTTGGCTGCGCTATTGACACTGTATATTTCTCAAACCTTGTAGGAAATTAATCAGGATTACAAGTAATAAATCATGGTTATAAGAGCTTTGTAAGTCTGCCTTCAGTCTATATTTAATTAGATATGCAAAAAAAGGGAAGTTAAGAATTACCTGAAAGAAGAGACTTTTATTTAAAGTCAAGGCAGAGTAAGGGACTTAGAAAGAAAATCTGAACCCTACTCAGAAGTGTTGGGAGAACATTTGAAGGCAGAAAACTTGCAGAACAAAACACCCTTCAAAAGTCTGTCTTTTGAAAAATTTGAACAAGCAGTTTGCCTTTGGATGCATCATAGAGGGAAGCCCCCTTCTAGGACCAAAATTTAAAGGGTGAGCTTCATGTGCTCATTATGGTAACTTCTTAGATATACTTACTGAGTGGAAATGACAACAAATGCAGCAGTGAACAGATGGGCTGATTTGGGCATGTTCCTTTGGTACCCATTGATGTCCACAGAGACTAAAGATGAGAGAGAAGAGAAAGGGCTGACGGTTAAGTTTAAAAAGTTGTAGGAATATTGAAATTTGGGGCACAGTCTAGCCCCAGGAGCAGCTTGTCTGAAGTGTAGGAGGTATGTGTGGACTTCAAAGTTTGCAGCTGTTTTGTTAAAAAGAGGAAGACACTTGATGAGGAAGTGAATTATTTCATGTGGCTCTTCTGACCAAAGTCTATAAATCCCACCAAATGCCTTTTGCTGAGTGGGTCTGGGAAGATAGTTTGGGAAGATAACTGATAGAACTCACCTATGAGTAAGTGTGAACAGAATTCCCTGGAATGCCATCCTGCTGCCTATCAAATGAGCCCTCTAAGAAACAGGAGAATTAACAGTAAGATTATGGAATGAAGCGCCCCTCCAACCTCCTCAATCCAGAAGAAAATTCTAACATGAGAGAATCAACAGCAGCAGACCCGGAAGTTAGAACATGAAACAGAGTGGTGGACTTCTCAGTCCACAGAATAATTAAACTGGGTCCTTGGGGCAGAAGGCTAGCTTGTGGCATGTAATGGAATGCCTTTGGACACTTAACTGGAGAAGCTGGGCTTGCTGACCAGGGAAGTAGAACAGAATGCCGTTGGTTTGAGGATTAGTGTAGTGATTTGTCCCTTTGATCATTTACTAGCATACGTGAAAGAATTTAGCAACTTGTCCTGATATACAGCTTATACCCTGACCGTTTCTCATTTGTATTATAACCTATCATCTTCCTTAAAAAGCTCTTTACTAATGAATATTGTATGACTTCTGTGTAGCCAATGCAATGGATATTAGAAACTAGAGAGGTATAATAGTGCTTGAGAGCACTATTTTTTTTGAGAGAACTAGTTAAAATAGCACAAAAGCACATTTTTGGCTTAGATAAGAACTAAGGTCAAGTATGTATATATAAACTGTATTTTTTTTTTGTTTTTTTGGGGGGGGCATCACTGCTCTCTGGTGGTGGGAGTAGGAGGCCCAGCTCCACTGCTAGAATTGAACCTCCATCCCAGTGGGCTGCAATCCCGCACACAACCACTACGCCACCGGGGCTCAGCCCTATAAACTGTATATTTTTTACAATAAGGTCATATATACAACATGATGGGAAAGTAAAGTTACTTAAAACTTCAGCTGAAGAACTTATCATAATGAAAAATACCTTGTGAATGACATTTCATTATCAAAGTAAATCACTGCATGCCAGGCAACCTATAATATGTGAACCCTAGGAAGACAGTTATACAATCCTGTAGTGGAAGACATTCTATCCTTTAAAGAGATGATGGGTTAAAGAAGACAAAAGTAAGACAAAAATAATAATTTTAATTCTAATATAAACTGAAAAAGAGTTGTAACATGCTTTCCAATAGACTGAATGTACCCTTGGATCTATTTATATATAGTAACTAATTTTTGTGCAATTTAAATATGTATTTTTTACTCCTTTGATATATACAAGGGGGTGCCCCACAAAAAAACAGAACCTCCCCTTATGTATTTAAATTTTTTTACAAAAAATATTTATCACTGTGTTGGGCAGGGTTATCTAGAGACAAAACCAGGACATTTATGAAAAAATATATAAATGTTTATACAGCATGAAAGAATATGACAGCTAATTAGTCCAGCAGTAGAGTGCTCAGTTCAACTCACTGAGGGCTACGGAGACTAAAGTCAAGGAAGCAGACAGCTGAGTCTTCATTCAGGCAGTGCTAGCACAGTCCACCCATAGGCAGCAAACAGCAGGGCAGGCGGGTCATCAACAGCAGCTCGGGAGCTTAGCAGAACAGGCCGGGATGGGATATTGAGCTCAAGCAAAGCAAGATGACAGGATCCACCAGTCTCGAGCTCAAGCCATGTACAAACAAGCTGCGTGGCAAAGCAGGTCTCCAAGGAACCTCAGGCTCTTGGGACACTCTCCACTGGTTGGCTGCTCACAAGTTGAGGCAGAGAACTAGCTAAAGCAACCGCACTGGTCCGATTACCAGAGAGCAAGAGAGAGGGGTGGGCTTTGCCGAGCCATTGTATCTTCGCTCTCCAATCAAACTGCAACCTGATTAATCCCACATGTTCCTATTGGCCAGGAGGGTACAATAAACCTACCTATCACAATGAGCATCAAAGTACTCTCCATTACACTTAATACATTTGTCAAATCTGCAATCCCTTTCTTTTAAATGTTTTTCAAACATCTGTTTGGATGGCTGATAGCTCCTTAGTTTTGTCTTCACTTCTGTGTCATCAAATCTCTGTCCTTTCATAGCCCTCTTCATTCACAGAAACAAATAGAAGTTGCATGGAGCGAGGTCAGGTGAGAAAAGTGTGTGGGGCAAGAGAGGCATGCTGTTTTTTTGCCAAAAATTGGTGCAATGAAATAGCTGCATGAGCAGGTGCATTGTCATGGCAGCAAAATCAGTGTCCTGTCTGACACAATCAGGCATTATTTGTTGCATACATTTAGACAATCTTTTCAGAACCTTTAAATAAAAAGCTTGATTAGCAGTCTGACTTGCTGGAAAAAACTCCAAATGCACATTCGCATTTGAATTGACGTTTCATTTGTTTGAGAAGTTGATGGATATCCAAAATGAGGTTTGTCATCAATTGACATTTCACCTTTTTTAAAATGAGGAAACCACTCATACCCTTGAGTTTTTCACATAGCGCTGCCCTTGTAAGCGGTGGTTAGCATAACAACAGTTTCTGCATTTTTTCCAAGCAGGACACAAAATTTCACAGCCACAAGCTGTTCTCTTAAATCAGCCATCAAAAAACGAGGTTTGAGAGAAATTGCTTTTACGAAAAAATGTGCTGTGACCAGAGAGAACCTTCCCAGTCGATGCATTTGGGTGCACTAACTCAGAGCCAGTTTCTCAGTGCTCACTTAGGAGGAAAAATGTTACGAAAGCTAGTATAGCTTTTTCCATTTTTCTTGGGATGGGAGGGGACACCCCCTAGTATACAAAGCACCAACTCTGTGTCAGACTCTTCTGGTAGAATGAAGGGCTAGAACAGAGAACAAGATACACTTGAATCTTATTCTCTTGAAACTTAGATTCCAGTAATGGAAATGGACATGAAACATGATATTGGAAGATCATGGTACTTATATATATCCACTGGGGGTGGTGGAGTGGTGGTGGTAGAAATACTACAGTGATATAATGAGTAATGGAAAGGGAAAGTGTTCGAGAAATAAAGACCTGGATGCTGAAAAGAAGCTAAAGAGTCACACTCTGGGCAGATTAAATAGCAGACAAATCTCTGTGAGGCAGAAAGAGAAATTGATATACTCAGGCAACAGAAGGGACAATAATAAAGGCCAGGAACCACTGAAGGAAGGAAAGAAAGAGTAACCAGAGTCTTGTCCAGGGTAAAGAATTGACATTTTTTCCAAGTGATAGGAAACTGTTGAGGCAGGGAAAATGACTTGTACAATATTGCATTCAAAAGATTTCTTGCCTATGTAAAAATTAGGGCTGAGCCCCCGTGGCGTAAGTGGTTGAGTGCAGGACTGCGGCCCATAGGCTTAGCAGTTCGAATCCAGCAGCAGGTCTCAGGAGCAGCGCTGGGTAGCTCCCACGACCACCAGAGGACAGTGATGCCCAAAGTAACAACAACAAAAATTAGACAAGAGGTAAAAAAAAGTGTCTTGGTTGTTATATGCTTTGTAGATGGGCAGAGACATATGCTGTAAGAGTGTATATGAGAAATATGGGAAATGTTTCCAATTTTTAAAAAATTATACATATTGAATTTATATTTTATATATATAAACATTTAAAATTGGTCTTTTCATAAGCTATTTGATGCCAATATTCTAAATGATAGATATTTTCCTGACAATTTCATCTTGTTCCTTTTTTTAGGCTTATGCATCTGGATGTGACATTGTAATTTTGGGAAGTGATTTTGAAAGATTACAGATAATCCCAGGAGCTAAACATGGAAATATTCAAGTAGGATGTGTGGATTGTTCAATGCTACAAGGCAAGGTTTGTGATCCTATGGTAATGTGCACATTTGTTTTGAATGTATGCTTTTTTTTTGTCTGAATGATCTCCAATGTAGTGTAGAGTTATTTTTCCCTGCCATTGGTAGACCAAATCATAGTGACGCTAGAGTGACAAAGTAGAACTCCCCCTGTAGCTCTTTAAGGTAGTGGAAAGTCTTCTCTTTCTCTCATGGTTTTGAACTGACCTTGAAAATTGTTCTCTAATTTAAAAGAGACACAATTAAAATAGAATATAATTTTTTAATGTAGAACAGGTCTAAGATTTACAAGTTGATTGGATTGTGAGAGAAACAAAATAAATACCTTGTATATACATCACATAAAAGTCAGTGGGTTCCCCCCCCCTTTTTTGCCTGTAAATAGTAATCTTCCTATAACTACTAGACAAGCTTTATTTGTACTGAGATGAAGATGAAGTCTTCTAAAATCAATAATTTTTTTATTAATCCGTTCCAACTCTAAGAAAAATGAATAACTATATGGACTTCTCTTTGCATATGAAAAGCACAAGTTAATTTAAATTTTTAAAAAAGAGTTATACAATTCTTCTATGTCAAGTTAAATACTATCTCATATAGTATAGTTTGAATTAGCAGATAGGTATTGGTGACCAGAGCCAAGTGTAGTTATAGTGGGATTGGGCTCGGTTTTGTAAATGTGCTAATTCTGGTACTCTACATATATGAATACATTGTTTGATTACATGATTTCACTAAATATTTTGGGTGAGGAATTAAGATAATATCAAGTGGTTTCATTTTTTTTTCAAATCTAATCATCTAATAAGCCTGCTAGTTTGATAAGTTACCATTTGAGATCTAGTTTAAAGCTATTCATGGTGAAGAGCATCAGCTCTTTCAAAACTACATATTTGTTGACCTGCTGTTCTTTGTGTTAGCCAGTTGTCACTTTAATATAATGACTCACAAGTATCTCTTCTTTGTTCAAACTTTTACCATTTCTCACTATCTTACAAAAAATATCTTTGTTATAGAAGACTAAAAATTCTTAAGACTACAGTTCCCCCTAGCCCCGATTCCTAAGTTTGTAATCTTCATTGTTAAATAAAAATTAGTTTATTTTTCCAGACTCACAATTGGCTAGTTAATATTAGAAATCTAATTAAATAACTTCCAACATGAGTGGTAAAAACAGGTAACATGCCTGGTTGCTAACTGGAGGTTTGAGTTACCAGAGAGGCCTTGGAAGAAAGGCCTGGTGGTCTGGTTCAGAAGAACCAGCCATTGAAAACTCAATAGTGCATGATCTATTGACTTACCTGGAGTGGCCAAGAGTCACAATCAACTCAAGTGGCAAAACGGTTAAACTACATGACAATTAAGATTTATAATCATTAAGAGCAAAGAAGGTAACTGTGAGCAAGTGCCTCCTGATTAAGCCCTCTCTTTATTGCCAGTATTAAATGAACACAGTATTAAATGAACAACTTCTGGTACCTGAGCACTTGCTTTTAAGAAAGAAAGGATATTCATTAGGCAGCAGGTTTTTATTGCACTGCGCAAGTCTGCTGCAAAATAGTTCTTTACATAGTGGGTAGAGATGAGGTACTTGAGAACTAAGATACTCCTAACCCCAAGCCGTGTTGGTTTCCACAACCTCAATACATGTGAAAGCTAGACAATGAGTAAGGAAGATAGGAGAAGAATTAGTGCATTTGAATTAAGAATATTGAAAGTACCCTGAACTGATAGAACAGCAAACAAATCTGTCTTGGAAGTACAGCTAGAATGCTCCCTAGAGGCAATGACAGGGTGACTTTATCTCATGTACTTTGGACATGTTATAAGGAATGCCTGGTCTGTGAAGAAGGACATAGTAGAGGGTCTTCGAAAAAGAGGAAATCCTCAACAAGATGGATTGACATAGTTGCTGCAGTGGGCTCAAACCTGACAATTGTGAGAATGCACAGGACCAAGCAGTGTTTCATTCTTTGGTGCCTGGAGTCACTATGAATTGGAGCCAACTCCATGGTGCCTGTTTAAGAACTTCTCAGAACTCTTGAAATTAAGTCAAATTACCGCCCCCCACCCCCTTACGTTTGTGTGTGATATCCACATTCCTTACCACATCACCAGGTCATATACTCTTTCATTTCTATTGGCATTTTTTTCTTCCTTTTTTCCTTCGTCTATTTGCCCATCTAACTTACGATGTTCTTCCTTTGTGAAGAACTAATACTCAAACTATTGTACTTCATGAAATAAATAGCTATTTTATAAAACAGAACAAGGGAAATATATATATACTTCAGTAGGAGACCCACCTCCACAACCAAATGGGTCCTAAAGGACAGCTTTGTTATTGAAGGGTAAATTAGGGAAGCATCAGACAAGCTCTACAAGGGCTCTCTTCTTCAGGTGACAGGATCAAAAGAGAGGCAAGCCAATACATTCTTTCACAGGCTTATATATATATATAACCTTGATCATGGGTTATGTAAGGAGATGTGTTAGAAGTACACAAACAGGAAGGGGATGTGCCAGGGGCATGCACATGACAGGAAGGTACATACCTAACAAGATTTTAGAGTTCTTAAGGTAGGGTAGTCTGAGCACTCTTGATGGCAGACTACCATCAAGCAGATAACCCGTCAAGCAGTTAACCTTCAACATATAAGGTAGCAACCTTGTGCTTTCCAGCAGCATTATAAGCTTGGCATTATTATGAGGGACATTGTGGGGAATAATTTTAGGAGAATGTGACTGGGCTGCATCTCCAACTAATGAGAGTGAAGATCGTCCTCCACCAGAATCTGCCTCCCAGACTCCTTACATGTGAGTGCAGCGAATTTGTCCACATACATTCTCTTCCCAGTTTTCAATTTACATACTTCATTTAAGAGTACATTTAACAATACTAAAAATAAAAGATTTAAAAATATTTTAAAATGTATTCCTAAAGAAGTTCACGATGTAACTTACTCTTCAAAATTTAACTAAATCAAAACACATTTCTACAGACTATGCATCCTATTTAGCTAGTGGGCCCACACCTTAGCTAATAGTTGACCATGAAACCTCTCTCCTCACTCTCCTTCAGCACTGGCACTTTGGTTTTTTTCTGAATCTTTTCAGTTCTTTCTAGTGTAGCACTTTGGTCTTTGTCGCCATCTTATTCACCTGCAATACTGAGAGTTGGAGGTGTACGTGCAGTAAGGAGAAAAGGCTCAGTCAGAAATGAAAAGTACAGAAAGGTTTTTATTAGGGAAGAATAATTCCCAGGCGGCTTTGGTAGCCCAGTAAGTTAGTCTAGAGAAGCTGCACCCGATATTGGCATGGTGGGATATATATATACACGCACACACACACGCACACGCACACATATATGGTTTGAGCTACAGGTATGTGGGCTGATGAAAGAAAAGGGAGGTTTCTTGTGCTGCATTTGCAAGTTTTGTTAAACTTTTAAAAAATCATCTCTTTTTTCAAACTTGCTTTCTGGAATGTTAGAGGGGGAGCTCTGTGCCCTGCCCAAGGAGGGGCTGTGCCCCACCTGGAGAGATAAGCTCTGTAAGATGCCAGAAGCAGGGGTCACACAGTTCAGCAGAGTGTTTATTTCCTTCTTGTGAGACTCTTGCAAAGGAGTGCAAGGGGCTGCCTGGTCCGACCCCAGCCCAAATAAATACTACAATAATCTTTTTTTCATTTCTATTCTAATTTATTTGTTTATCCTAATACAGAATTCGGAATGATCTAATTTTTACATATTAACCTGTGTATACACAGCATACAACCTCTAATGGCTTTCATTTTTTTAAAAATGAAATTGGGACCTCCCTCATGTGGCCTAGAAAACCTTTCTTGATTTGACTCTTATCTATGGCCTACTTTCATACTCATTCAGTCATTTCTATGACAGCTTACTATTTTAGCCACATTACTATTTGAGAAGTTCCTTAAATACACATTTTTACCATTTCAGAGCTCTTACATTTTTTCCGATTCAGAATTTTCAGAGCTTCATCTAATCCTTGGACGCTCACCCCAAATATAGATCAACATTTTAGCCAAGTGAGTTTTTCTTCATTTAGCAATCCTTTATTGGAAACTATATTCTATTTAATTGAAAATTATAGTGTTGGCGTCTTTAACATTGTAGAAATAGAAATAGAATTATTTGCTCATTTGCTTTAAAAAAGGAACCCAAGTGGTGCTGCCAGCATGTGTTGGATTACTAGCCACACGGTTCTGTTTCAAACCTACCAGCTGCTCTGAGAGAAATCGACAAGACCATCTGCTCCCCAAAAGATTCACAGCCTTAGAAACCCTACTTAGGATCACTCTGATTTGGAGATTACTCCAGGGTAGTAGTTTTGGCTTTGGGTTGCTTTGGAAACCTATTGTAGTTGGTCATTTTTAGTAAATATCTGTTAAATTTAAATATATCTATATATTACATATAAGGGTGTGGTAGCTAAGGTAAACAAAATGGATTACAGATATATAATGGACTTCTACTTGGATATAAAAAGAAATTAAATGTGAGAGAGGTATAAGCAAAGCTTATAGACACATTTCATTTTCTTTTAGACTTCACATTTCAATGAAGGTTTATAAAAGCATTTTATTGGGGGCTCATACAAGTCTTATCACATTCCATACATACATTCATTGTATGCAAAGCACACTTGTACATTTGTTGTCATCATCATAATCAAAACATTTTTTCTACGTAAACCCTTGGTATTAGTTCATTTTCCCCTCCCTCCCCATCCTTCCCTCCCTCATGAACCCTTGATAATTTATAAATTACTATTTTGCCATATCGTACACTATCCAGTGTCTCACTCCACCTACTTCCCTGTTGTCCGTATCCCAGGGAGGAGGTTATATGTAGATCCTTCTAATCAATTCCCCCTTTCTAATCAACTCTTCTGATATCACCACTCTCACCACTGGTCCTGAAGGGATCATTGGTCCTGGATTCCCCATGTTTTCAGTTCCTATCTGTACCAGTGTACATCCTCTGGTCTAGCAGGATTTGTAAGGTAGAATTGGGATCATGATAGTGGGGAGGAGAGGGGAGCATTTAAGAACTAGAGGAAAGTTGCGTATTTCATCGTTGCTACACTGTGTCTCTGACTGGTTCGTAAGTGGCTGTCCCTTCACCTACAGATGCACCTTGAGCCTCCAATCTGTACTCCACCTCATTTATAATAGTTCTTTGATACCTGATACCTTCGACTCCTTGTGGTCACACAGACTGGTGTGCTTCTTCCAAGTGGGCTTTGTTGCTTCTCGGCTAGATGGCCACTTGTTTGCCTTTAAGACTCCAAACGCAGTATCTTTTGATAGCCAGTCACCATCACCTTTCTTCATCACATTTGCTTATGCACACATTTGTGTTCAGCAATTATATCAGGAAAGTGGGCATGCAATGATATGATTTTTTTTTTTGTTTTTTTGTTGCCTGATAAATGATCCCATTGACACCTTGTGGTCACACAAGCTAGTGTGCTTCTTCCATATGGGCTTTGTTGCTTCTGACCACTTGCTTACTTTCAAGCCTTTAAGACCCCGCATGCTTTATCTTTGATAGCCTGGCATCATCAGCTTTCTTCACCATATTTGCTTATGCACACCTTTGTTTTCAGTGATTGTGTTGGGAAGGTGAGCATCAATTCCATGAAGTTTTTGAAGCCCCTTTGAACATGTTATAATATGGATGAAAGACAAATATTGCATGATACCATTTATATTAAGAAAGCCAATGTATAGGGATTACTTAATATACTGATAGAAACCAGATTTGGGTGTGAGAGGTAAAGGGGGTCCTTGTCTGTGGGATGCTAACTTTCCTGTTAACAGAAGTGAAATATACAGTAAGATAGTGTAGAACTGCCCTTTTGGGTTTCTGAGATTATAACTCAATTATGAGAGCAGAAACCCTCATCTTTCTCTTGGTGGGCCAACTGGTGGGCTGCATGTAGCAGCCCAACATGTAGCTCAGCAGCACAATATGATGAATGCAATCAATGTTACAGAATTGCACTAAATTGGCAATGTTTTGTTAGATACGGTTTTTTTTTTGCAGGGGGGTGGGGGGGAGCATCACTACCCTCTGGTGGTCGTGGGAGCTACCCAGCCTTGCTCCTGAAGAGCAGCTGCTGGATATGAACCGCCAAGCCCGTGCACCACAGTCCCGCACTCAACCACTACGCCACCGAGGCTCAGCCTTAGATTTGGTTTTTAACCTCAACTTAGTGACATTATGGAACTGACTATGATTAAAAAGTGAGTTTTTACACGCTTTGCCCTAAAATTTACAGTACTGTAGATCAATTTAATTAAATATGCAAATAATGACTAGAGTAATAAAGTGCTCACATTTTCAAAATACTTTGCAAATTTTGCTTTGCAAAAAATAATTGCTTTCTCTATAAAATATAAATCAAATCTTACAATTCTAAAACAAGCTAGGGCAGTTACACTTTTTCTGTTTCCATGAAGAAGCAGAGGTCAGAAAAGTGACATTGACAAGTCTCATCTACATAAAAGAAAAGAGTAAATACATTGTTTGAGTGACTTAAAGCCTAGTGCATTATACAACTCAGGTTACACATGTATACATATACAAATGCCTACACCAGTCAACTAGATAGATGTATACATGTCTAATTATAATTAAATTACTATGTGCCTATTTCTTTCAGACTAAAAGCTTCTTTGAGGTCTAATATCCTTCTATTTATATGACATACTGGCAGTTTCAATCTGCAGTTTTCTCTTGCAGGCCCTTCTTGCTAATAAACTTTAAGATACACTATAAATACCTTCTTCTAACACTATGGATAAAACTTTCAGTAAGTTCACACAGCTTTCTATACTTCTGAAGAGAGTAAAGAACCTTTTGTGCTCTATTACAAAAGAAGATGCTTTCTGAATAGGTCAAATCTAGGTTTAGCAGACTGTAGTACCCATTGTCTATTTTAGCTTTCTAATAAGCAACACCACTTTTGTCAGAGCCTCTGCCCTTCCAAACTTCCAGAAATTTGGGGAGGAAAAAAATCCTAAAACTTACAAATTTTAATAAAACCATATTTTTTAAAAAAAGGTATCTAAAACTTCTGTTTAATTCTTTGAAGTGCTCTTTTTTAGTTATTCATCAAAGTTAGAAGTAGACCAGTAGACAAAGAACAGAGTCAGGAAAGTTCAACCATCCGTACTTGGGTTCAGTAATGAACATGACAGCCAGATCTGAAAAAATTAGCTAGAATTTAATCACGTCTATAAAGCCCCAGGAACACCAAGTTGTGAAGGAGAAATTTTGCAGCCTGAATTTCCTTGGTGAAGAACTATTTGTGCAGTTCCATTCATCTGTTGATGAATGTGTAGTTACCACTTTTTGGTTATTGTGAGTACTACATTGAGCATTGGTGTACATGTACATGCTTACGTTCAAGTTCCTGCTTTCATTTCTTCTGCAAAGTGAAATTGAAAGAAGATACAGTTTTTCATGAACTTTATGGAGCTAGCTACTATATACCTAATGGAGTTGCTGGGTCAGATGGTTCAGTGAGGTGATTGAAAACCTCCCTTTGCCTGATGAAGCTGGTGGGCCAGGCCTACCTTCAATGCTCTAGGGTTGCTGTGGGGGAGAACTGACTCAGTGGCACCTATGA
This sequence comes from Nesogale talazaci, assembly GCA_004026705.1. Classification (NCBI taxonomy): domain Eukaryota; kingdom Metazoa; phylum Chordata; class Mammalia; order Afrosoricida; family Tenrecidae; genus Nesogale; species Nesogale talazaci. The sequence goes on along the minus strand of PVJH01002175.1, from coordinate 141,407 downwards.
GCAAAGATAGCAAGTTCTGTGCTGAACTTTTTAGGGACTGCTAAAATATTTCACATAGCAATCCTACCATTTCCCCCACCAGCTATGAATTAAAGTTTCCAATTCCTTCACAACCTCATTAACACCTGTATTTTCCATTTTTAAAATTGAGTCATTCCAATGGTGTGGAAATGGTATTTCATTGTGGCTTTGATTACCTGCACTTACGGACATTGAGCATCTATTCATGTGCTTATTAAGTTAGTGGGATAGACTCTGATCAAATGCCTATTCAGTCCCTTTGCATGTGTTTGTCTTTCTGTGGTTAAGTTGTCAAAGTTTTTTATGTATTTATAACTCTCCGAAATTTTCTCTCAAATCTGTAGGTTGTCTTTTCACTGTAGTGTTAAATTCTTAGAACCAAAGTTCGTGGATTTTTTTTTTGTCTTTTGCTGCTGATGCTTTTGATTTCATATTTAAGAACCATTGGTAAAATCTAGTTCTTTTACTTATAAATCATGTTAAGTTCCATATTTAATAAAGACAACATTTTCTTATGCAAGAAATGGATTTAACTTTTTTAATGTGTGTGTTAGGCAGGTTTCTTTAGAGAAACAAAACTAGAACACTTAGGGTTATATATAAAAGTGTAGGTTTCTAGTGAAAAGGAATGCAACAGCTCATTGGTCCATACAGCAGTACAGAGGGTTCAGTTCAACTCCCTTTTGTGACGCAGTTAGTATACTGAAGGTCCTTCCAACTCATGCCTATTACTTGTCCAAGGCCAAGGAAACAGCAAAGTGGTCTGCCAAGTGTGGAGTCTGCCTGCAGGCAAGATAAGCAGAGCAGGCCTGGAGGCAACAGGCATGACAAGGTGGGGAAGCAGCAGCAGGAAGACAAGATGTTAAGGTGTAGCAGAGGCCAGTAGCACAACAGTGTAGTGAAGCAGCTCGTTGTGGAGCCTCAGTATGCAGTGATGCATGGCGCAGTGATTGACACGATCCACCTGTAGGCTTTGCCCACAGCAGCAAGCCGATCTGATGCCAGGGAGAAGGAGGAAGAGGCCATTCTCAGAGTCATTTATCTTGGTTGCCTTTCAATCAATCAGCGACCTGACTGACAAGCTATACCCCATCCACATCTTCCTATGAGAGCCATATTGGCACAAAAAACTATCACAAAGTGTAAAAGAGCAAAGATCTCATGTTGAGGACTAAGGTGTTCCTGACCCCAATCATGGCGTTTTCAATTGCCTCATATGCATGTGAAAGCTAGACAGTAAATAAGGAAGACTAGAGAGGAAGCAATGCATTTTAACTTCAGTGTTGGTGAAGAAAGAACAAGTCTGTTTTGAAAGATGTTCAGCTAGACTTAGAAGCAAAGACTGGCTCATATACATTGGGGACACCATGTTACCAGGAGGAACTGATCCTTTAAAAAGGACATTATGCTTGGTAAAGTAGTGGATCAGTGCTAAAGAGGAAAACCCTCAATGAGGTAGATAGATACAGTGACTGCAACAATGAGCTCAAACATTCGAAAGATTGTAAGGATGACCCAAGAATTGATGACACCCAACGACAACGATCCTTCTAACGTATCAAGTATTAAAGTAACTTAGAAATGTAATTTTCGTTCTCAAATCTATTAGGAAGATAGTATTACGGACCTTAAGGAAACTAAGTATTAGGGAGGTTAACTTGATAGTCACAGAAAGTGATTATCAAGAGATTATAACTGTCTTTTTTTTTGGCGGGGGGGACATCACTACCCTCTGGTGGGAGTAGGAGGACCAGCCTTGCTCCTGTAGAGCTGCTGCTGCATTTGAACCGCCAACCCAGTGGGCTGCAGTCCCACACTCAACCTTTATGCCACCAGGGCTCAGCCTATGACTGTCTTTAAAATAAGTTTTCTTAAGTATCACTGAATGAAATTGTCTGATCATAGTTATATAGTCCTAATCATTTGTTTTGTACTTTTGATTCATAGTTAACATATTCATAATATATTTCCTTTCGCTTTTTAAAAGATTGCAGCATCGTATGGAAAACTTATCTCCATTTTTGAACCAGTTAACCTACAAAAGGAAAAGAAAACTTTGGTAAGTAATTTCTTGTGTTTCTTTTAGGAACTGAAATTTCTTAAGAATTAAAAGATATTTTAGGAGTATAACATCCAAACTGTCATCAAGGATATCAGTGTGATTTTTATACTTAATTAGAGATAGGTCATTTCAAATAAAAAACATTGAAATGTTTTATTCAAATATAATTAGAGCTAGTGACTTTTCTTGAAATGCTTTACTTATTTCCTTTCTGATACATTTCTTTTCCTGATACATGTTTCTTTGAAGAAGCAGTACTTAAGCTTTGACAGGGGATTGTTGTTGCTATCCAGTCATATGTGGCAACTTTTTCTTTGTTTTTACCGCTTAGCTTTATAGTTTTCTTAACTTTTCTTTCTCTGTGTATATTGTTCTTAAGGTTACATGTTTTATTTGCAGAGTCATAATACACATATAGAATTTATTTTATGACACTTATATTCTACAATTAAATCATGAATTTTTTTCTATAAAGAAATTATATTCAGAAATAGTTCTGGACATTCGTTAAAACATTGATGAATAAACATTGGTCTTATTTAGTATAGTCCACAGGTGTTCTAATGTTTATTAATTTAACCATTGAATCATCTCCACTGAAGATTAAATTAATTATTAAAACCATATATAAGAGGACATCATAGTGTGCCCCCCCCCCCAAAAAAAAAGAGGACATCATAGTGTAAACAAATAGCACTGTGTTGAGACCCCAAAGACTGGTTTCTTTCTGATATTTTCTTCTCTCTCATCAACTCTGCACATTCATCCCATAAACCTATTTGTTCAACTCTGGAATTACCTAGAATTTATTCTTCATGGAGAATTTTGTAAGGACTGTGTCAGAGACTGTGGAAATCTGTTAATTAATTGTCAAAAAATATGGTATTTTTATAAGCATATCTTAAGATTATATACTGTTCTGTGGTTTTCATGCAATTTTTCACTTAGCTCAAAAGAAAAACCTTCAAAATCTAATATCTTTTGTGTATCTCTTATTTGTTTTTTATAAATAAGACAGCTAAAGCCCAGAGAAATTAAGTGACTTGATTAGTAAAACAGCTACTCATCCATCAAACTAAAACTGAAAACAATTGTATTGATTTGTAGATGGTGAACATTATTTATTTTGTGTTAGTGTAAATGATTTGTCTGCAATAATTGATGTACATCTTTAAATTTTTTGGAAGGAGTATCCATAATTCTTCCAATTTCTATTTATGTTAATATATCATCTTATTATTCTAGTTTAGAGACTCATGTAGATTTATAAATTAGCAATGGGCAGCACTAAAAATATAATTGAAAGATGTTATATCTAAGTACCCAGAGCAATGTATTGCAAATAATTCTTAATATTAGTTGAATGAAATAATTGACATTTTAAAATAAATGTTACAGTAAGATGCTTATATTAGTAATTGTAGATTACAGAATTTCAGGTTTTGTATATTTTCTCTTATTAATTATAATTGATTAATATAGTAAAGTTAGAATTCAACTAGAAAAGAATGGTGCATTGGTCGGCAGTACTAGCACAGACGATTGGAAGGAAAGTTTCCAAAGGAATGAGGAAAAACTGGCTCAAATACAAAAATTAGACTTGGAAGATGCACAAATCTGTAATTTTAGAAGATGGTCTCAGAGATTCTTTACATGCTCATAAAGGAGTTGGACTCTATTTTTGGTAATATTCGCTTATGGCATATTCTTATGTGGAATTCCTTATGAGATACACTTCAGAATCATTGGTTGAGATTATCTGCTCATTTCTGAACTGTAGGCATCGTGTGTGCTTAGGCACTTACTTATTTTTCAGGCACTTATTTTTACAAGAGATCTTCAAAAAGTTCATAGAAAAAAAATCGATTACATATCAGTTCCATTTTTCCATGAACTTTATGAGATTCCCTGGTGTTTCTAGTTCCAGAAGATTTGATTTGTACTGTGATTCCTAAAGCCATTCCTATAACACAAGATGTCTTAAAAACATACTTGCAGAACTCTGTGGCAAAGTCACCTGAAATTAGTTTTTGATTTAAATGATGTGTGTTCTGTGCCTTATCCCAGGCCCTTTGAATCTGAATCTCTTGTCATGAGTCTTGGAAATTTGAATTTTAAATAAACATCTTAAATTGTTAGTTGATCTTAAACTATTAAGTGCGTTGTTGGAATCAATGCCAAATTTTAAAAGAAAATGAAAGAGCAGTGATGCCACAAAAAAAAAAAATTAAATTGAAGAGGAAATGTCAGAGTGCAATGAATGTAGTAAAGGTACATGTACTTGTGTTTGTGTGTGTGTGTGTGCGCGCGCTTGTGTGCACGAACAATGAGTCAGTGCGATGTGTATGTTTTACTGGTTTGCATGTAGAAGATTGAAAATGTTTTCCAAATGTTGCTTTAAGAAATAGAATGACTTTTTGTTATTAGGTGCCCTTGAGTTCATTTAAACTCAAGGTAACCCTTACATACAATTAAGAAAGTGTGTTGCATCTCTTACTGGAAATTTTCCTATATACCATCAGTAGTATTCAGATGGGTAAAATGATTTTAAAAGGAAGGAGGGTTCAACTAGCGTAGCTCCAGACACATTTAAAATTAAACCTTTAACTATAATACATGTTATTTTTATAAAGTCTGAGGTTAGTAATATGTTGTTCAATGTGGCATATTCTTCTTTACGATATGTGAAAACATATATTTCTGTACCGTTAGGATAGATAGTCTTTCACAGTGTCTATTACGTATTCCTTATTTCTCTTCACTAAATGAGCATTTTAGTCATTAAAATTAATTAAATTACCTTAAAATTGCTGCATTGTTATTGTAAGAATAAAGTGAACATTCATGCATGTATCTGATAGAGAAAAGGTATAGTAATGGATAATGCATAAATTGTTCTTTTTTTTTTTCATTGTAGGAATCATACAGTCAGTGGCAGAAAACAGGGCAATTTTTTCTGGAGTCAATAGCACACAATATAACTTGGGATCCCACCGGTAAGGAAGCAAGCGAGAGAAACTGATGTATTACTTGTGTAGACTATTGCTTGTGTTGTTGTACTGTATTTCAGTTCTATGTGTGAGATTGTGAGAAATACAAAAGTAAGTAAAACAAAGTCATGGCTTTTTATAACGTACTGTAAAATAATGATAAATGGATGATAAAATATGGTAAGTATTTTAAGATGAATATGTATTATTTGGGGAAGAAGTGTAGTGGATTATGAATTGGGTCAGCAGTTTGAAATCACCAGCTACTTGGTGGAAGAAAGACGAGTCTTGCTGCTCCTGTAAAGACTTGTAGCTTTGAATATTACAGGAGTAGTTCTTCTGTATCCTATGTGGGTCACTGTGAATAGCAATTAACTCGATGGTCGTGAGTTCCATTGAGCTTGGTGAGGAAACCAAACTCACTGCCATTAAGCTGATGCCAGCTTAGAGAAACCCTATGCTACAGTGCAGAGTGACGACCCCTGTGGGTGTCTCAGACTGCAGGTCTACGCAGTAGGAAGCCTTGCCCTTCTCCCATTAATGGCTGGTGCTTTCAAACTTACCGTCTTATGGTTAGCAACCCACTGTGTAAACATTATGCCACCAGAACTCCTTTTGGGAAGGGGACATTAATTCTTTCTGAAGAGTGAAACTTTGAGAGTGTTTCACACGAAAATGAGTAGATTTTAATAATCAGGATGGAGTAGCATAGAAGAGAGAAAATTCTAAAAAGATACTCAGATGTGTCAATGATCTATTTCTGTGTTTTAAAATCATCCTGAGGCAAAGTGGCTTTCAACATCAACCATTTTATTACTCATGATTTAGGAATTACTTGATGGCTTTATGGGGTTGATGCTTCTTGCTCCATTGCCTGAAGTGCATGTCTGGGACTTGACCAATATTTCATAAAATGATCACACCCCCAGTGCTGAAACAATCCAAGGGGCAGCATAAGCAACTACCTATACTTCATCCTGAATGATGGGCTATATAGTACAATATTTTCATTTCCTGGGAGTACTGAGTGATTTTTTTTTTTTTAATGAAAAAGGGACAATAGGACAAAAATGTTTGGGAAATTATGTACTAGAACAGGTGTTAGCAAAAATGGCTTGAAAGCTATATGTGGTTCTTTTGGTATGTACGAGATATGATTCAGATAGTGGTGGTTTCCATTGTTTCTAAACATATGTTTATGGCTCTTGAATAATTTTTAGATTATTGTGAGTGACAGCATTGGCTTTCCCATCTGAACTGTTTGCCAACCCCTGGACTGGCGGATCCAAGAAAGACTTGATTCATTTATCTGCCACTTTGATGTTGGCTCTCAATTGGGTGCCTTATTCCTTCTCTATGCTCTCTTTCTTTGTGCTCACCCTCTCTCATGTGGCCTCTACAGCAGCTGAATACGCGAGGAAAAGCAAGTTCCAAACCCTCATAAAATTTTGGCTTATAAGTCTCAGAATGTTATTTCATTCACATTTTTTGGTTCAGACAAGTCTCTTGGCTAGGCAGTAGTAAAGGGGTGGAGGAATCAATTTCATCAGATGTGACAAAGTCTGACTGCAAAGGTTTTGTTTAACTGGGAGACATGGTTTAGTGGGAGCTGTTTTTAATAATCTACTTCAGTGATTATTAAAATCTTGCCCAGAAAAAGAAAATGTAGGCTGTGTTGTGCCAAGTAAGTTCATTAGACCTGGAGTCAAATGAGAGGTGAAGGAATAAGATTGTAGCCTATTTTGAAAAAGTCTTTAAAAGCATTCTAATAATTTCTAATTTAATTATGTCTAAAAGCTATTTTAAGTTTCTAGGAGAGGAAAATAAATGTGTAAGATTAATGCTTTTATAAGGTTGGTGTGGTAGCAGTGAATTAGATAAATTAGAGACAGTAGAAATAGAAGACAGAATGGCCTGTGAGAAGGAAGTATTCCTAGTAGTATGAATGAGAAATATGAACATTTTCAGTACGTGTAACATCCTAAATTAATATTAAATGAACAAATGAATAATGCAAAGAGTGGTGGCTATGAAATGCATTTATGCAGTAGAACTGACGTTATTTGAAAAATGAATTTGAAGACTACTTTGAGACTATATGATCACATAAAGAAGATTGATATGTCAAAATTAGAGATGTTAGAACATAGATTTTATTTGGGTGTTTGGTGTTTGAGATGCTTGCTTATCATAGAACAAACATCAATAAGACTTGTACTAAACTCATCACCATCCATTTGATTCTGACTCATAGTGACACTATCAGAATTATTCCTTAGCTTTTCTGAGCCTGTAAATCTTTTTTTTTTTTTTTTGGGGGGGGGGGGGGTTGGGGGCGCACATCACTGCTGTTTGGTGATAGGAGTAGGAGGCCCAGCCTTTGCTCCTGTGGAGCTGGAATTGAACCTCCGTCACTACACCACCGGGGCTCAGCCCGCCTGTAAGTCTTTTTTATGGACGCAGACAACTTCATCTTTCTTTTGTTGTGCCAACCGCTGTCACCAAGTCAATTCTTACTCATAGTACCTCTATGTAGGGTAGCCTTAGAACTTCCCTCTAGGGATTTCTGAAGCGCTGAACCTTTATGGGAACAGAAAGCCGAATCTTTGTCCTATTTGAGAGTGCTGATCTTGTGGTGAACAGCCCAGTGTATAATCCAGTATCCTAGTCAGACTCAAACCAAAACCAAATTCATTGTCATCAAGCTGATTCTGACTCATATCAACCCTATAGGGTAGTGTAGGATTTCCTGTGGGTTTCTAAGACTTTAACCCAGCAGTTCTCAACCTGTGGGTCGCGACTCCTTTGGGAGTCAAATGACCCTTTTCACAGGGGTCGCCCAATTCATAACTAGCAAAATTACAGTTATGAAGTAGCAATGGAAATCATTTCATCGTTGGGGGGGTCACCACAGTATGACGCACTATTAAAGGGTTGCAGTATTAGGAAGGTTAAGAACCGCTGCTTTAACTAACTCCTTACAGTTGTAGAAAGCCTTATCTCTCTCCCTCAGTGCAACTGGTCCTTTCAAACTACTGACCTTGACATGGTCAGCACAATGCACTGCTTCTTAAATATTCAATAGGTAATTACAATATGAGAGAAGTTAACTTTGAAACCTAAAACTACAAGTCATCAGCCTAGAGAGAAAATAGGTCTTTTTTCAGACCATCTAGATAAAGGAAGTCAAAGAAAAAATGTCAGAACCTTTGGATTGTTTTACAAGTTCTAAGTATCCTTAGACAATTTGTAATTAAAGAATCACAATATTTTACCATGATTTTTTTTAGGGGATTGGTAGGATAGGTAATTTTTCTCTGGTAAGGGCACATACTTAAACTAAGCACTCCTTTGCCAACACACCAATCAGCTACCCCTTGGGAGAAAACACTGATGATCTGCTCCCAGAAAGTGTCAGTCTAGAAAATACTGTTAGACTCTTGTACTCTGGCCCATAGGGTTGCTCTGAGTTGAAACCACTCAGTAGCACACAACAACCACCACAACCAACCAATCTGTGAAAGGAAGTCTGGTGACGCAAAGGGTCTTCACCCACGGTTGCTATTTGAAAGGTTGTTGGTTGAAACCCACCAGCTACTCAGCAAGAGAAAGTCTTTAGTCCCATAAAGATCTCAGCCTCATATTTTCCCTTACATTTTCAGTATACATACACAACATTTCTCCCTCTTGGGGGATTTTTCATTTATACTTGTCATGCCTTTAATAATGTCACATGGAATCATAAGATTTTTTTATGCTTTCCCTAGTACTGAAATGTGCACTAGGTATGAAAATAAAAGACAGGGTATTTTTTGCTATTCTATCCCCACTGTGTGGGACCGTGCCTGATAATAAAGAAAATGCTCAGTAGTTGTTGGTTAAATGAGCGCTTATGAGAATTCTTTACTGCTTTCTCTAGATGCTTTTTCAACAAAATGAAATTACACTCACTTCTTCACCCAAACATCTTTTTTAATTTACTTTTTAGTAATTGTAATTCCTTTTGTATGGAAAAACTCATGCATGTTAACCTACCTGCATATAATTATTAACTTAACCTAAATAACAAATGGTGAATTGTGTGTATGTTTTTTCCAGGCAGTCGTCTTTTAACTGGGTCCAGCTGTTTGCAGCTCTGGTCCAATACGAATTCAGAGAAACTAAATGAAGATGAAAATGCAGATAAAACAGATCTTAATTTTGGAGATTGGAGATGCATCTGGCATTGCAAGTAAGCAATCGATTAAAACAATTAAATTGAAAAGCCTGTTTGATGTAGTTGTTTTATATGAAGGTACTTAAAAGTTAATGGAAAAATTCTCTTAATCCTGTTTAAACTCTTAATTCATACACATTATTCCATGTCATAGATTGTAATACCCACAATGTAACATCAATGTAGCATCACTGATCCTGTTTCCTCTGTTGTTGTCATTTCTTCTCCTTTCCAAACCCTTCTGAAGAATGTGCTTGAGTAAATGCTGCCCTTTTGATCTCCAATGGCTGGTTATTCTAAGGTGTATGTATATCTCTACTATTATTCTTCCCCATATGTTGTTGTTGTTGTTGTGAGATGCCATTTGGTTGGCCTGACCCATAGCAACCCTGTGCACAACAGAACAAAATGCTGCCTGGTCCAGTTGCTAGCCTGACAATTGTTTCTGTGCTGGAGTCCATGATACAGCCACTGGGTCCGTCTGTTTCATGAAGAGCCTTCCTCGTTTGTTGTCTCTACCAATCGTGCTGTCCTTTTGTAGGAGCTGCCCTCTTTGGACAAAATGTCCAGAGTTTTAAGATGAAGTCTTGTCCTCTTTTCGTCTAAGAAACTCTAGCTGTACTTCTTCCAAGACAGATTGGTCTGTCATTTTAGCCATCCATGGTACTTCCAGTGTTCTTTTGTAGCACCACAGTTAAAATGCAGCAATTCATTTTCCGTTTTCCCCACTCAGTGTCACATACACGAGGCAATGAGAAATACTCTGGCTTGGGTTAGGTGCACTTTATTCCTCAAAGTAACATAGCTGCTTTGGAGTCCTCTAAAGAGATCTTTTGCAGCAGATTTACCTAGGTCAATGTGTCATGTGAACTCTTGGCTGCTTCCATCACCATTGTCTGTGGATTCAAGCTAGACAGAATCTTTTAAAACTTCCACCTTTTTTCCATTTATCATGCTACTACTTGCTAGTCCAATTATGAGCACTTTGGTCTTCTTTATATTGAGTTGTGATCCATACTGAAAACTGCAATCCTGATCTTCATCTTCAAGTGCTTTGGGTCCTCAAACACTGTTAGCAAGCAAAAGATTGTGTCATTTGGTATTGCATGTGATTAATCAGCCTCCCTCCACTCTTGCTGCCACATTCTGCTTCTAAGCCAGCTCTGATTATTCGCTCAACATACAGGTTGAACAAGTATTGTGAGAGGATACAACTCATTTGCACCCCTTTCCTGATTATAAAGCATGCCACATTCTGCTGTTAAGTTCCCACAACTGCCTCTTGATCTATGTACATGTTCCAAATAAGCACAATGTAGTGTTCTGGAATTCTCATGATTCTCAAGGTTATCCGCAGTTTATTATGGTTCGCACAGTTGAATGTCTTTGAATAGTCAAAAAAACACAAGTAAACATCTTTCTGGTATTCTCTGCTTTGAGCCAAGATCCTCTGGCATCAACAATGATATCCTTTGTTCCATGTCCTTTTTTCGAATCTGGCCTGAACTGTTAGATGAGTGATAGCAATGATTGTTCTGTAGTTTGAGCCTCTGCTGGATCACCTTTATTTAGAATGAGCACAGATCTGAATCTGCGCAGTAAGTTGGTCAGATAGTTAGATTCCAGATTTTCTAGCATAAACAAGTGAGTGCTTCCAGTTCTTCATCAGCTTACTGAGCATTTCGATGGGTGTGTTGTCAATTTGTAGAGTCTTATTTTTGGCTAATGCACTCGTTACATTGTGTACTTTTGATGGCCCCCCACAAGCTTTTTTTTTTTTGGCATCACTGCCCTCTGGTGGTTGTGGGAGCTAACCAGTGCTGCTCCTGAGAGCAGCCGCTGATTTGAACTGCCAAGCCTGTGAGCCCCAGTCCCACATTCAACCATTTACGCCACCAGGGCTCAGCCCCACCCACAAACTTTTAAGACCTGAGTCAGTATTCATCGAAGTAGGATGTAGAACATTTTTTTTAGGTCTGTGTTAATCCAGTTGGCCCTCCACCCCTACCCGCTTCTTGTTCTTGGTCCTTAGCCCTCAGACCCAATGACTCACTCCCACAAGGTTGGTTGTGTCTGAAAGGTTTTAATAAGTTTGCCTTCTGTGTGCTCCACAACAGTCATAAATGTATTTATAGCAAAGGTAAATAAATATACGTGTACACATATCCTCTGTGAGACCTCCATATGGTCATGAGAACACTTCCATTCTCTGTCCCTCTAGGAACTTAGACTGTTTTGAAGAGAGGTGAGAAAATTTAATGTTAAATTTAAGTGCTGAATATATAGTAATAACTTGGACAAGATACACTAGCTGCTTAGTGGAGATGTTATTAAAGTTAGTAGAAAAGCCATGGAACTAGAAAAGATGCACCTCTCTGTTTAGAATCAGCTGAAAATTATATCCACTGGAATACATTTAAAGAGTTTTTGATCACATTCTATTTGTGACAGCATTTGAAATGTCACTTGCCCATATTAACTGAAGATAAGTACTATCGAGAAAAAATAGGTTATGGGAAGAATATTAATAAAGGTGAGACTTTAGATTATAATTCATAGTCAGAGATCTGACACTTTCGGTTTGTTTTTGTTAGGAAATTTTTATCGAGTGCATTCTCCTTCCCAAAGATTGATAAATATTTTGACAGGAATTTATTCTGCACTCTTCCATTGTTACTTCTTTGTGGATTGTGTGTGTATATTGTTTGAACTTCTATCTGTGTGAGCTTCTCATTTCACTTTTTTTTCACCCACCTACTCTCACATAACCTCCAAAGTGCCCTTCTTTTGGTTTGAAACTATTTTTCTTGAGTTAAAATTTTTGAAGTATTGACTTTATGAGATTGACTAACTTTGCGGAGCATAATATCTTCCAGATTTGTCCATGGTAGGAAGTGTTTGACAGTTTCATCATTGTTTATTAGGTATGCTTAATATCCATTATATGCATGTGCCAGAGTTTGTTTATCCATTCCTCTACAGATGGACACTTTGTTTATTTCCATCCTTTTGCACTCATGAATAGTGCTGCATTGGACATGGGTGTGCATACAAAAAAAAAATCAGAATTGAGCTGGGTGAAGCAGAGCTTTTGTAAATACACATTTTTCTTGCTCGGCGAGCATCAAGGAACGCAGTCTGAGTTAGTGCACCTAGTCCCATTAGCTAGGAAGGGTGTTCTATAGCTAGGGTTCACTTTTTGGTAAAAGCAGTTTCACTTGGACCTTGTTTTTTGTGATGACCTATTTAAGAGAACAGCGTGAAGCTGTGAAATTTTGTTTCCTTCTTGGGAAAAATGCCGCAGAAACGGTTGTGAGGTTGAGCACAGTTTACAAGGACAGTGCTGCGAAAGAAAAAAATCAAGTGTACAAGTGATTTTCTCCTTTCCACAAAGGTGAAGTTTAGATTGATGACAAACCTCTTTGTCAGCGTCCCAAAGGAATGAAAATATTGACTTGGCATTTGAAGTTCTTTCCACTCGGTCATGTTGTTAAGCTTTCTATTTAGAGATTCTGAATCGATAGCGTAACAGTATGCAGCAAAAGAAACCTGGTTTGTGACAGACAGTGCACTGGCTTTGCCACCATGACTATGCACATGACTCATGCAGCCGTCTCAGTGTGCCAGATTTGGCAAAAACAGCATACCTCTTTGGCTCCACGCATCTTCACCACTTGACCTCTCTCCATGTGACTTGTTTTTGTTTCCATAAATGAAGAAGAGGGACATGAAAGGAAAGTGATTTGATGATGTAGAAGAGGTGAAGAAAAAAACTAATGATGTGCTAGTAGCCATCCAAAAAGATGAGTTTGAAAAATGTTTCCGGCTGAGCCCTGGTGGCATAGTGTTTGTGCACGGGACTGCGGCCCACTGGGATGGAGGTTCGATTCCAGCTCCACGGACTAAAGGCTGGACTCCCACCACCTGAGGGCAGTGATGCCCCCCCAAAAAAAACAAACAAAAAAAAAAACCAAAAATGTTTCCAAGAATGGAATTGCAGACTTGAAAAATGTATTAAGTGTAATGGAGAATACTTTGAAGGTGATAAGGATGTTTTGTAAAAATATTTGGGGGGTACCCTCATATCTGTTCTTTTTTTTTTTTTTTAATTTCTTTGGCATGTATACAGAGTAGAAAGATTGCTGGGTCTTGTGGTATTGCTATTTGCAAATCTTTAAGAAGTACTGTGCTGTTTTCCTTAATGGCTGTATAATTGTGCAGACATGCCCCCCCTTTTTAAAAACCACTTTATTGGCATTTCATCCATATATCATTTATTTCAGTAGTTCAGTCATATATAGAAGAGTGGTTCAATCATTACCACAATCTATTTTAGAACATTTTTCCTTGTACTCATTGTTATTACTATATTTTTTAACTGTGGCAGAAATAGACACAAAATATTCTCCATTTCAGCAATTTGTAGATGTATATTTCATTGCCATCTATTATACCCTTCATGTTATGAAAGCATTATTGAGATCCTTTTCCAAATTACTAATGTAAACTCAGTGTCTCCTAAGCAAAATTCTCCACCCCTTCACCTGTGGTAACCATTGGTCAACTTTGGTTTCTTCCTCTCCCCCTCCCCTTTTTTAAGTTTTCTTAATATAAAGTTCAAGTATCATATACTCCCATTGTTGTTGCTTTTCTAAAGAGTTGTATATCCATCATTACAATCAGTTTTAGTGCTCCCACCCCCTCCCACATTCATTTTTTGCTTCCTCTTCCTCCTCAACCCCTACCCATCCCAAATTGTATCAGTTATTGTCTCTATGCTGCTAGGGATGCCCTTTATTGGCACTCTTATTTATTTACATCATTTAATTGGGGTCTGTACAACTCTTTTTTTTAATTAAATCATTTTATTAAGGGCTCGTATATCGCTTTTCACAATACATAAATAAACATACTGTGCCAGGCACCCTCACATGTCCACTGCTATTATCGTTCTCCAGTCATGCGTCTTTTTCCTTGAGCCCTTAGTATTGGCTTTTCCATCCCTTCCCTTCTTCCCCTGCTCTCTCCTTCCCACCAACCCTCAGTACTTTATAAATTATTATTGTTCTGTCATATCTCACACTGCCTGACCTCTCCCCCAATCCACTTCTTTGATGCCTATCTTTCAAATAGAAGACTATGTGCATATCCTTGCAGTTGGTTCTGTCTCTCCACCCCACCCTCTGTCTACCCTTCCAGCAGCCCCAATCTAACCAAAGGGGCTCATCCATGCTGGTTTCCCCATATCTCCAGCTCCTCTCTCCACCAGTGTACCTTCTCCAGTCCATCTGGATTTGTAAGGGAGAGTTGGGATAATGATGGTTGTGGGGGAGGAAGGCTTCAGGAACTAGAGGAAATGTGTATGCATCATCACTACCCGCCTGTCCCTTGATGTACAACTCTTATCACAATTCATACATACATCTATTGTGTCAAGTCTGTTGCCATCTTCATTCTCAAAACACTTTGTTTCTACTTGAGCCCTTGTTATCAGCTCCTCATTCTTCCCCCTCCCACAATCCCTTGATAATAGATAAATTATTATTTTGTCATGTCTTACATTGTCCAATGTCTTCCTTCATACACTTCTCTGTTGTCCATCCCCCAAAGAGGGGGTTTGTATGTAAACTACTGTGATCAGGTCTCCTCTCCACCTTACCTTTACCCTCCTGATATTGCCACTTTCACCCTTGACCCTGAGGGGTTTATCTGTCCCAGATTCCCCATGTTTCCAGCTCTTATCCAGTGTACATCCTTTGGTTTATCCGGATCTGCAAAGTAGAACTGGGATCATGATAGTGGGTGTCGGGGGTAGAGAGCACATTTAAAAACCAGATGAAAGTTGTATGTTTCATCAGTGCTATGCTGAACCCTGACCAGCTCGTCTCTTCCCCCTCATTCACAATTTCATGATTCTTTATTCCTTGATGCCTGATACCCGATCCCATCGACACCTCGGGGTCACACAGACTGGTGTGCTTCTTCCATGTGGGCTTTGTTGCTTCTCAGCTAGATGGCTGCTTTTTTATCTTCAAGCCTTAAACACCCCGGACACTATATCTTTTGATAGTTGGACACCAACAGCTTTCTTCACTACATTTGCTTATACACCCACTTTGTCTTCAGTGATGGTGTTGTGAAGGTGAACATCGTGGAATGACTCTTATTTGATATAGTCCCAGAAGTCTTGGCCAAAACTGTTAGACATCAAAAAGAAATAAAAAGTATCAAAATTCTTATGATGAAGTAAATCTGTTTGCAGACAACATAATTTACATATAGAAACTGTCAAAGGTTAAGAAAATTTTCTGTAACTAATTAAAAAATTTAGCTACGTGGAAGGCTATAAGATCAAGAGACCTGACACTTTTAATAATGAATCTTGAAAGATGTCCTACTGACAGTCCTAATGGCTAATGACATAGAAATGTATATGTATATGCATCATTATCCTTACACCACTTTTTTTGTGACAGCAAAAGTTGGAAACAGTGAATTACCATATATATTCGAGTATGAACTGAGCTATCAGCTGAAGCACCTAATTTTACCCTAAAGATTGCATTAGAAATGTGCTGAAAAACTCGGCTTATACTCAAGTATATATAGCAATTATTCTAAATCATGGAATTAAAATATAATGGAATTTTTCCACCACCTATTTAAAGCTCCTTTATTTATAATGAAAATATCATACAGCCAGTTAAAGAATGATATACTGATGCAGAAATAACACATTTTAAAATAAGTAAAAGATGAATGATATTGCCATGCAAATTGTAAATATGAGTTTGCTTTCAAACCCCTCTCCGTACCTTCTCATAAAAAGTAGGGGGGAAAACAGAAAAATCTGGAGTCCTTCTATTAAGATGTTAGCAGTTTTTTTGTTTGGGTGAAGGTGTAATATATTGGTGAAACTACTGGTGACTTCATTTTCTTCTTTTCACCCATCTCTATGGCTATATTCAACTGCTAATCAGTCAAAAATGCTATGATACTTAAAATTAGATGTCACTAAGTTTTTTTTCTTGTTTTAATTTAAAATGCTTCGGTTTCCTTTTTTAAGTGTGGATTTGGGTAATGAAAAGGGAAACAATGATAATGAGGATTGTTATGAGTAGCCAGAAATAAAACCAGTAAAGAGAAATGAGTCAAATCCCTTTAAGAAAAAAGGCAAGCAGGCAACAAGTGTGCTGGTGAAGCTGTGAATGCAAGTCTCCTGTTAACCCACATCTAACTTTCAATTAGACAGAATTTATTGGCTTCTTTCCTACTAAAATATGTATTGAAAGATGAAACCCAAAACCTTTGGAAATTTTATCTCTACATTTAAAAAAAATGAATTCTTTCTCTTTTGTCGTAGACTTTAAAGGTTTTTTTTTTTTTTGACTTTTAAAGATTTTGATAAGGGGCTGAGCCCTGGTGGCGTAAGTGGTTGAGTGCGGAACTGCAGCCCGCGGGCTTGGCGGTTCAAATCCAGCGGCGGCTGGGTAGCGCCCACGACCACCAGAGGCAAAAAACAAAAAAAAGAAAGAAAGATTTTGATAAGTCATTTCTTGCATAGATTTTTAAGCTTGGACACTGTTAATTTTTTTTTTTTAATCTTGACTTTTGAGTATACTGAAAAGTGAGTGGGAAAGCTCATTAAATTTTTTAAAATGTTAATCAAATTGCAGAAAAATGAAGTAATATTGCATTCTCTTAATTTAATTTTCTTTGAAAATTATTCTTTATTTGTTTGATTTATAGAACTGCTTCTGAAGTGCATTTAATGAAATTTTCACCAGATGGAGAATTTTTTGCCACTGCTGGGAAGGTAAATGATGAAAATACTGATAAAAGAATTGTATGTTTTTGGTTTACTTTTAAACTTAGACCATTTGAACTAGCTTCATTCCTTTATTTAGATTGGAGATAGTTTCTTTTTAAAAATATTTTCAATTAAAAATATTAAATAGAAAAATTAGCTAATTATTGTGATATTAAAAGGCAATGGGGTACAGTTGAGCTAGCACTGTGATTGTGGGCAGGTTATTTAATCCTTTTAAGTGTTGGTTTTCTCATTTTAAAATGAGATTAATATCATCTACTTCATATGTGTGTAATAATAGAATTAAATTGCATCATACATCTAAAGTGACTGGTACAGTGCCTTGTATGTAACAAAAGACCAACATACTACAAGACAGAAGACCTACTACTGTAAATTGATTCTACCTCAGCACAAGCCTGTGTAGGGTCTAAAACTATAAACGTTTGCAGAAGCAGATAGCCTCGTTTTTCTTCCCTGGGGCTGCTGGTGAGTTTTAACTGCCTACATTGTGCCTACATTGCCATCACCTAACCCACAGTGTCTTCGGGGGCAGTACTATTAAATGGCTTTTAGCTGACAACTGGGATTTATTCGTTTGTAATTGAAATCTTTCAAGAAAGATATTTGTACTTATTTCTCAACATGCATATTTTGCTACCTCCTGTTTTCAGAACAATTTATTTCTTTAAAATTGTTTTCAGGTCAATTTATGAACCACTAATAGTTTAAAATTACTGGTCTATAAACCAAGAGTGTGGGATATTCTAAAACATCAGTGAGTTTTTGTAGGAGCGAAGTAGAGCTGTTTTTTCTGATTGATGTTAGGAATAGAACTCAGTAGTTTTAGAAGCGAGATCCAGTACATGCTGACTGCTGCTTCATCTTTTTTTTCTTCCTCTTGTGTCCCCTTTTCCCTCAATTACAAGATACACATGTGATTTTACTTAAAATATTTTATGTAACAATTGATTAAGACTAGTTAACTAGACATATCTGTGTAGCACCGATAGTTAAATATTTGACTACTGACCAAGAGGTTGATTACTCACACCCACCTGTAAAAAAGACTTGATAAAGGATCTGCTTCCCAGAGGTCCCAGCCTAGAAACTCTAGGGTGTGCAGTCCACCTGAGAAAACAGATGACCAGGAGTCAGCATTGACCCCATGGCCACTGGTTGGACCATAGTCTTTAACTGTTGTTGGATGGTAACGAATCAGTGGCCTCATGTAATACAGCCTTTGTGTGACAGAACAGAACTACCATGGGGTTCATGTGGCCGTCGTCGTCTTTATGGGAGAACATTGCCAGGTCTTTCTTCTTTGGAGCACAGGGCACTTCAGAGAACTAGCCTTTTGTGTAACCACCAGCTGCTTAACCATTATGCCACCATAGCTCCTCAGTTATTAACTAGTTATAATCTTCAACATTTTCTCGTGGTCGTTCATGATACCACCCTTTTATTTCCTCTCCAGTGCTGTGCAGTTTGGCTAGATGGCTAAAGGTATGGCTGATTATTCAAAGCACTAGCAACTCGACAGTTGAAAAATGTGGCAGTCTGCTTCTGTAAGGATTGATTGCAACCTTGGAGATCCCCCAGGGCAGCATGTCTCCACTTACATAGCAAATGGTGACTAGCACGCCTTTGTTCATTTAATCAACCCTTACAAGGCACACACCTTTACACACTTCAGTTCTTGAAGCACAAATTAAGGAATGCAAAGAGAAAAGCCAATCTCACTCTGAAGATGTATAGCCAAAATGCTTCTCAGAAGCAAGGCTGATGAGACTTTGCCTCCCACACTTTAGCCATGTTATAGGAAAGACCAGTCTCTGGAGAGGCTATCAGGCTTGCTCAAGTACAGGGGCGGTGGCAAAGAGGAAGGCCCTTAACAGGATGGGTGGACACAGTGGCTGCAATAGATGCCAACGGAACAGCTGTGAGGATGGCGCTGAGCCAGGGGGCATTGCCTTCTGTTGGCCACGGGATTGCTAGACTAGGAGCCTCCTTGTTGGCAACTAACAATGAGCAGAAGACATTGCAATCATGTTTGCCTTCTCAGTTACTCCGTGCATAATACTTTTCCATTCCTAAATTTATGTGACTGGGAGAAAAATGGTGTTCTTTGTCTTAGCCTGCAGTTTGATTCTGATTATTTACCTTGATTGTGGTGTTTTTCTCTTGTTTTCCCGCAGGATGACTGTCTAGTAAAGGTGTGGTATAATGTAGAAAACTGGCGGACAGCTGTTCCCTCTCCAGATGGAAGGTCAGAAAAACAATCCCAAGGGGAGATTGACTTTTCATTTGTATATCTGGCCCATCCTCGAGCAGTAAATGGATTTTCCTGGCGTAAAACCAGCAAATATATGCCTAGGTTAGTGCATTATTGTTATTGTGATCTTGAATGTTTATAACTTCTGAACCTATGAATATTTGTGTAATGCAAGTTAGCCCCCAAACCATAAGTCCTCCAGCCTTCAATCAGTGGAATCAATTCTGAAGATGAGAGTCATGTAAAATGAATTTAAGCTGAATTAATGTACCACAATAAAATAAACTATCTCCAGTGTCTTCCCCTCTGCCGCTTATTCTTTTTCACCATGTCGGTATGTTTAACCAAGAGGTTACTATAGACATTTTTACTAACTTGCTCATTTGCCTGATAGAAACCTTCTACTTATTATTCTTTTTAATCAGATAAAAGAGTACACATATCAGGATATTTTGACTTCTTTCACTCTCGCGTTCAGTTTTCTGAGTGCCCCAATTGAACAGACTTTGTTGACTTTGGACTCTTGATGTTTGTGGTGTTAATTAATATAGTAGTAATTGATTATGCTTTTATTTGTGGAAATTAAAGGATAATTCACTAAAGGTCAATTGATAACTAAGAAGGGAGGTGGTTTAATGTGTATCTTTTTTAAAAATCATTTTATTGGGGGGCTCATACAACTCTTAACACGGTCTATACCTAGAGCCATTGTATATCAGGCCTATTTGTACATATGTTGCCCTCATCGTTCTCAAAACATTTGCCTTCTACTTAAGCCCTTAGTATCAGCTTCTCATTTTCCCTCTCCTTCCCTACTCCCTCTTCCCTCATGAACCCTTGATAATTTCTAAATTCTTACTATTTTGTCATATCTTACACTGTTCGATGTCTTATTTCACCCACTTCCAGGGAGGAGGTTATATGTAGATCCTTTTACTCGGTTTCCCCTTTCTAAAGTGTATCTTGTACTGTGTTTTCTATTCTTGCATTTTACTGCTTTGGATATATGTTAGATAAGTAAAGAATAGGTAGATTGAATAGTTTATTAGTGGCCAGTATACAGGAAGTAAAAATAAAACATCATGAAATAATTCAAATAATAACAATCCTGGTAGTGCAATGGTTAATAACATGGCTGCTAATTGATGCAAACCTTACCAGTGGCTGTAGAAAGATGTAACAGTTTGCTTAACCCTCAAACTTAGACAGTGGTCTGAGTGGCTTAGAAAAAGGAGAAAAGTGAAACTGAAATGGACTTGGAGTCTGGTGACAAACAAGTTCACTTCAAACGATAACACACACACACACACAAAGGAAATGATGATGGCAACAAATGTACACATGTGCTTACCATTGATGGATGGATTGTGATAAGAGTTATATGAGCCTCCAATAAAATGATTTTGTTTTAAAGATGAGAAAAAAAGATGTAACAGTTTGTTTGCATAAAGATTATGTATAGACTTACAGATTATTGAAGAAAGCTGTATCAGTTTATTTGCATAAAGATTATAGACTTACAAACTCTGGGGCCAATTTTACTCTGTTTTGTATTGCTATTTTGAGTTGAAAGTAATGTCATGGCACAGGAAGGAAATGTAGAATTTACATTACAAAATATAATTTTTTCTTGCTTACTATTTGAAGGTTTCAAACTTAATTTCCATTTGTTGTTAGATAATTGAGAGTAATTTTTTAAAACAATTAAGGTCCTACAGCATACATGCACAGTTTTATTACAGATGAATATTTTTAAACATGTCTATGATCAGTGAATAGTTGAAGATAAGTTCTTTCACTAATACACTTGTCTTAGTCTCATGATGTCTAAGTCTCATTGCAGTGCCTTTAAAAAATAAAGGTCCAATCCAAACAGTACTTCTGAAAGGGTCCACTGGGCAGTTAAGTCCAGGCAGTCCACCTCTGCTGGTTGAGGCACTTTTTACATGTATTCCAAGGGTGCGATTTTAATAGATTTTTTCCAAGGGACAGAGAATGACCATGGGCATATTATGAAGAAGTTGTATAATTTTTCTAAACTGCATTGATACAAAGAAAACAAAACGGGAATGTCAAGGAATTTTTGCCATTGTGACAATACAGCTACCTACTCATTCTTAAATGGTGAGAAGGGCTGTTCTTTGAGAATTCTATTGTTAAACCTTAACACATCAGCCTTACTAATCTGCACCTTGGCAAAACTCAGAGAGCATTGAGTCCTTTGAGACTGTCAAAACTGCTGTCTTGAAGTGGTATTAATTGAGGCAAACAGAATTTTCCAGGGAAACACCACTTTAAAAACTATCTAGATAATCCTTTCTCCCTATTACAATAAAACTGTTTCTGAGTAAAAACAAAAAACTGTCTAGACAACCGAAAACTGGTTGAATGGAGAAATCAGCCAGTGTAAGATGTAAAAAAAATAATTTATAAATTATTCTGGGTTCATGAGGACGGGAAGGTGGAGGAAGGAGGAAAGAGAAAAAGAAGCTGATAGGCTCAAGTAGAAAAAAATGTTTTGAGAACGATGAGGGCAACAAATGTACAAATGTGCTTGACACGATGGATATATGGGTTGTGATGAGAGTTGTATGAGCTCCCAATTAAATGATCAAAACAAAACCTTCTAGACTTCAGTGGAGAGTGGTGATGTGAAATAATAGCTTCACATATTGATTTTTCTTTTTTTGGTGGCATCACTGCCCTGTTGGGAGTAGGAGGCCCAGCCTTGTTTCTGGAGAGCTGCTGCTGGATTTGAACCACCAATCCTGTGGGTCGCAGTCCCGCACACAACCACTATGCCACTGGGGCTCAACCTACATATTGATAGTTTTATAAAAGTTTTTATGATATTGTAGCAGTACTTTTTGTCTTACCTTTATAAACCACTTGATTTAGCAGAAATAAAGTCAACTAAATTCTACATAGAAAAAGATCTAGGTTGGTAAACATGTTGCTGTGATAAAATCAAACATTTATTAAATACCAGTGGTCCTGATTAATGTTGGGTGTTTATATATTGACATTTTCTTCTTTGGCACTTGTTGTCTTTTTTTTTTTTTAATATAAAAACATTTATATAAAAATATTGTGAAAATTTGTATTTTTGCCTCTAAAATGTTTTTCCTTTCTAGGGCTTCTGTATGTAATGTACTGTTGACTTGTTGCAAAGATAATGTGTGCCGTCTTTGGGTAGAGACATTTTTACCAAATGATTGTTTATTATATGGAGGTGACTGCAGCCATTGGACTGAACCAATTAATTTAACAAATAACATCAAGAGAAATGCTTCCAGTAAAGAACGAGTTCAGAATGCTTTAGAAGTGAGTGTTTTTGTTAGATTTTATTGTTTGTTTTATTACTTTTCATACATGACCTTTTTATGCAGTCATTCTAATTAGTGTACCAAGACACATGTGCTAACATGAAGAATTAATGCATCAAGAAAAAAATGTTCAGGAATTTGTTTCAAATATATATACTAAGAGACTAAGGCATAAAACTACCTATAACTGTGAAGCCACTTGAATGTAGCATAGTTTTGTAGCTCTTTTAGTGTGGTTTTTTGGTATTGAAAAACAGCAATTAATCTAAAAATACTTTGTATTTATTAAGTAGCAGCTGCTTGTTTTTTACCTTTGTGTAGTATCAGTTCAGAATAGGATTAAATATGTATTGTGTGGTAGTTGGTGACTGATATGAAGTCTTTATGGAATATTAACTGGAAGAATTTCTTTACTGAATTAGAAAATTTTGCTTTTCCCTCTTCCTCATATTAGCCAGATGACCTTGGGGTCTGTGTGACTGTTTTCTCCTGAGAAAACTGAAAATAATAATACTTGCACTGCCTACCTTCTTGAGTCAGATAAAATTATTTCTGTGAAAATGCATTGTAAATTATAAAACTATAATTCTAATATGCAATGGTGATACTATTTAGTTCTTGAGTAAGGCAAGTAACTTGTGGGTATAATAAAAGCTATGCTTAAAGATATCATTTCCATAGGCACGTTACTATAATCATTTTTTAATCTTAAATTCCAAAAATTAATTAGAAGAACATAAACCAAATGAAATATAATTGTAGAGTACTGTGTAAAGATTAATAAACATGCAATTTAAGTCCTGACTTTATTCTTTAGGTTTCCAATTTGCCCTATAAAAATTTTGGGCTGAGCCCCGGTGGCGTAGTGGTTGTGCGCGGGACTGTGGCCCACTGGGATGGAAGTTCGATTCCGGCTCCCAGGAGCAAAGGCTGGGCCTCCTACCCACCACCAGGGCAGTGATGCCTAAAAAAAATAAAATAAAATAAAAAAAATAAAAAAATTTTGAAAGATATTTTTCCATACTTATATAATAATCTGGTTTAGAATATGTGTCATTATTTTATATGCATGTTATTTCATCTATACATCTGTGACTTGTAACCATATGAGCAGTGCTTTTACTCTGGTTTTCTTTTTCTTGCTTTTTTTTTTAACTTTCTGTTTCATTCCCCCAGGTAAATCTGAGACATTTTCGTAGAGGTCGGAGGAGATCACTTGCACTTGTGGCACATACCGGATATCTGCCACATCAGCAGGATCCACATCATGTTCACAGAAATACCCCACTGCATGCCAATGCACTGTGCCACTTTCATATTGCTGCCAGCATCAACCCAGCCACAGGTAGTAAAAGACTGTTCAAAAGATAATTTTGGGATTTGGTAAATTGTTTTCTTAATTTGTTATACTTTTAAGTTTTTAAATCAGAAGTTAGAAACGACAATTTGAACTAACTTTTCATTCTTTCTACCTCATGGGTAACACAGAAAGAAAACTACTTACATTTTAAGGTCATATTTGGCTTGTAGTTAAAGATCTTACTAAGTCATTGAGATGTTCAAGTTCTCTGCCGTTGAGTCTGTGCCAACTCCCAGCAATCCAAAAGGATAAGGTTGGATTGCAGGACTAGTGAGACTGGCACTCTTTATAGCAGTAGGAAGGCTGAGTTGGACACTGTTATTTAACTGCAAAGCTAAAATCTGAGTTAAGACTTAATACAAGGGTTCCTTGCTAAGTATTGCTTTTCGGGTTCATTTCATACATGCAAGGGCTTATCCCAAACAAAATGTGTTGAACCATGTCTCTCTGATCAGTGGATAGGTACAGTAGCGTTCTCTCAATAATGCATCAGGGTTAGCCTCTTAGGTTGCCTGCAACAACAAGAAGAAAATGTTGCACAAAGATCAGTTAGCTCAGAGAGTCTTTCCATCAGCCTTTTAAGTAATATCGAAGTTAATGAAGATGACTCAGGGCCAAGTCTTGGATTGCCCAGTACTATCCAGAGAGCCAAATCCAATCAGAAGAGTGGCTGCTGAGAGAATCTTCTAAACCAGTTCAATTCAAGGCAAATAATCAGCTCTCATAAGGCTATGGTGATTATTTGGAGGTTTCTAGAAGGAATAATCTTGATATATTGTCTCAAAGAACATAGGATGACCATAGGGGCTTATTATAAAGAAGTGTAAAGAAATTGTAAAAACTGCCTTCCTGAGAAGACTAAGAAAGTTACATCAAGACATTTTTTTCCCATATCACAACTGCAATGTAACTCCTCTATCTTTGCAACTTACCAAGGACTGTCCTATAAGAATTTTCTTAGGAAATGTTATTTCATCTACCTTACAGCTCTGATCTTGCTTCTTCAACTTTCTTTTATTCTCAAAACTCAAAGAACATTTGAAAGGCATGTGAATTTGAGTCCCTCAAGGATGCCAGAACGGCAAGACTATACATTTGTGAAAATGTAAATATTATTAAACATACTTCAATCCAAATTCAACAACAATTCTTAAAAGAAATAGAAAAACTAATCACCAACTTAAAACATTTTTTAGTGTTCTACTTACTCTGGGTTTTGTTCCTTGATTGGGAAAAATAGTGAACAGTAGATTGTCCACATGTCTTGTGCCCTTTTTTTTTTTTTTGACTTTCAGAAGGTATCTTGCTTTAAAGTTTTATCTGAAGCAATGTAAATTTACTACTTAATTGTAAGACAAAATTTACCTTTAAAAATCAATTTCTGGGGCTGAGCCCTGGTGGCGTAGTGGTTGTGCGCGGGACTGCGGCCCACTGGGACGGAGGTTCAATCCCAGCAGTGGGGCTGGGCCTCTACTCCCACCACTGGAGAGCAGTGATGCCCCCCCCCCCCCAAAAAAAAATCAATTTCTATAGTAGAAGATAAAATGAAACAAAAATGCATTTAAAATAGTTGCAGTAGAATTGTGGGGTAAAGCAAAGGAGCAATTATGTGATATTTCAATTCATCCTTGTTGAGAAGTGGGTTCTCAGTGTGAGAAAAAGGAGATAACTGGAAACATACTAAAGACATTAAGTGAAAACCCCCTAAATTTGGATGACAAGTGCCATTGTGAAACTATATTGTATTTTACCTGTAGACAGTCATCTATCTATCTATCTATCTATCTATCTATCTATCTATCTATCTATCTATCTATCTGTCATCTAACATCATCATCATCATCTATATCTAGCTATCTATCATCTAATTTTTCCATCCATTCAAATTCTCCCCCTTCCACTTGCTCTCTATATAGCCACTTATCTACTGATTGATATATTTTTAACAAAGCTGCTACATGTTTCTTGTGCCCATTTTTGATTGGGTTATTTGTATTTTTCTTGTTAAAATGTAGTTTTCTATAGATGTTTGGAGATGAGCCATATATACACACACACACACACACACACACACACACACACATATATGTATAATTGCTGTTTTTCCCAATGTATGAGCTCTCTTTTCATTCTTTTGATGAAGTTTTGATGTGCATACTTTAGTAGAGATTGCTGGATCAAAAGGTATTTGTATTTATATTTACCATTTACTGGCTACTGAAGAAATCAAGAATAAAACATGAGCAGACATATGCACACCTATGTTTATTGCAGCAATTTCCAAAATAACAAAAACATCGAAATAACAAAAAAACCTGATTGTCTAGAGAAACTAATAAATAAAAACAGTGAGAATTCTCTTAAATACCACAGACATGGACAACACTAGGGAATATCGTGCTATATAAAACTTAATCTTACAAAGGTAAATATTGAATAACACCATTATTTTAAGGAAAGAAAAAGAAATGTGCTTTATACACAAAAGATTTTCTTGACTTTGAGGAAGCTAGGGACAGAAACAAGAAGAAGGGAGGGATGGGATATTGAAGAAAAAAGGAAGGAAATCTGAAGAACGCGAGGTGAAAGGGAGCCACACTTGTTCCAGTTGTGAGGATTTGGGTTATGTTTACATTGAGTCGCAATCATGCTGAAAGCTGCAATCCTTGTTCTTCATCATCAAGTCCCCCAAGTGCCTTAAGACCTCCTCACTTAATATTGATTATAATTCTCCTTATAAAGAACCAGAATCCTTACAATTTAAACAGTAGGAAACATTGTGAAAAAAAGAGAAAGGGTTGAAATTGTCAAGAATTTCATCTTGTGTAGATCCACAACCAATGATCATGGAAGCAGGAGTCGAGATTAAAGGGTACATTGCATGAGCTAAGTCTGTGGAACAAGTTTGTAGGAGCAAAGATGTTACTTTGAGGACCAAAGTGTCCTTGACCAAAGCCAAGATATTTTCAGTTGCCTCTTATGCGTGTGAAAATTGGACAATAAGGTGGGCGTGAGGGGGTGGGGTAAAAAATATAAGAAGAAAATTGGACCATAAAGAGGAAAGAATGGATTCATGTGAGTTAAACTTCTGGTAAGAATATTGGAAGCACTGTAGACTGACTGCCAGAAGTAATAATAAATCTGTTTCAGAAGTAGGTCAACTGTAATGTTCCTTAGCAGAACCGCATAACATATTAATTACACATCTTTTTCAAGGAAACTCGTCCCTGGAAAAAGGTAGTTATTCTTGGTAGAGTAGGGGGGCGGCAAAAAAAAGAGGGCAACTCTCAATGAGATGGATTGACATAGTTGCTGCAACTTTTGACTCAATCCTGACAATTGTGAGCACGGTGCAAGAGTGGACGATATGTTGTTCTCTTGCACGTAGGGTGTGTGAATTGGGAGTGACTTGAGGACACTCAGCAACAGCAAATAACAGAATATCTCTTAGAGAGCTTGTTAGAATCTGTTCTAGATCTTAGATCTGTGCAATAAATAATTCTCAGAAAAGTTATTCCTATTCTTCAGATAGCTAATTTTGTCTTGTTTTGAATGCCTTTCTGGAATATCAGAAGGGATTCCCAATTTTTGTCTTCTAACTTCAATCTGGATACTGCTGTTAATGAATAAGCAGTGTACTCTTATTAAAGTTAGATAGAAGAAATACATATATTGGTTCTTAAGTTATAAAAAAGTTGTGTTGGTAATGAAGTTCATATGCAAAAGTACTTCAAAACATTTGTGAAAAGATGAAACTCCAGGTTAATGGAAGTTTTCCACAAACGTTTTGAAGTCCTTTTGTAGCCCCAGAGTCCTGGTTGCATAGTGGTTATGAGTTGGGCTGTGACCAGCAAGGACAGCAGTTCTAAGCCACAAGCTGTTCCGAGGGAGGAAGATGGGCCTCTCTCCTCCCATAAAGAGTGACAGACTTGGAAACCCACAGGGACAGTTTGACCTTGTATATAATAGGGTCACTATGAATTAGCATGGATTCGATGCTAATGAATTCAATGCTAGTGAAATTTTGTAACACGCTTCTTTTGATAACTCATGATGGCATTTCTCACAGTAGTTCTAGGTTAAAATATGCTATTACTAAGGTATAGGTATAAATTAAGGTTTTTCTATTAATATATATAAAATATTGCAGACTTTTAAAATGAGACTGTTAGGTTAGTAGTAGAGAAAACATTGGTTTGATTGAATAATTTAGATTATATAACCTAGAATATACACAGAAACTTCAAAAAGCTTATCATAAAAGGGAATTTTAGAAATGATCATTTTTCTAAAAACTTTTTAAAACCCTCTAGTATAATGTTAACTCCTAGGTAATAGAAACCTTGGCTGTAAATTGCTTAAGTGCCCAGCAGCCATCCTCAGGGGAAAAGATGTGGCCATCTGCTTCAGTAAAGATTTGGAAACTCTGGAGTATAGTTCCACTCTGCCCTGTGGAGGTGTTATGAGTTGGCTTTGACTCAATTCCAGTTGGCTTGTTTTGTTTTTAGTTATACTAGTATGTTAGGTTTATACTTTAAGTCTGTCGTCATTAATAGTAGTGGGTAATAATTTATGTCAGAAGTCTTATTTAAAGGTTAACTAATACGTATTTCAGAAGCTTCGAAAAAATGTAACAGTAATTTAAACCTAGATATTTTGAATGCTGGAATGATAATGTTTTTATATTTTGATTTCTTTGTTCCTTATACTAGATATTCCACTTCTTCCTTCTATTACATCCCTAAGCCTCAATGAAAATGAAGAGAAGAGTGGACCTTTTGTGGTACACTGGCTGAACAATAAAGAGTTGCATTTAACTTTGTCCATGGAAGTCTTTTTACAGCAACTTAGAAAAAGTTTTGAGCAGCCTTCTTCTGAGGCCAGTGTGGAAGACTGTAATCCAGCTGATGTGAAATCTGATGAAGGTAAAAACTTCAACTCAAAATCAAATCAAATATTTGATTAAAATAGTATTTTTTAAATATTGTGTATCAGTAGAGATTGTCAGAAACAAAATCAGCTACCTAATACAACTTTGAACAAACTCATTTCACAATTTCTTTCCCAGACCCATTTTTCCTAGGATGATTCAGGGACTTAGACTTCCTCTTTCCTGTTAGTTTGGCCACCTTGTTTGGAAAGGCCCATTTATGACTTCTACTGAACTATTAAAAGTGCAGAGACTCCAACCAGATTAACTAATCTGGAAATTGGTATATTAGCAAAATTCCCAAGTACTATATATGCATATTAAGGTTTGAAAAGCATTGTCCCTAGACCTCAAATTCTTCTGTGTTCAGTTTGTGGCTAGGTGGAAAGAATTGAGAGATGTTGTAGCTCCGTTTCTATTGCCTTTACTCGGAATTGACACATAATACATTCATTCACATTCCATTGGCAAAAACTAATCATAGGACCCATGACTTGTCTCTAACTGGATACACTAAGAAAAAGGAAGCATGAATTTGGTAAAAGGAACTTGATGGTGTAGTGGTTATGCCTTATGCTGGACTGTGAACTTCAGTTTTCTAAAGCCACCAATCACTGTAGGAGAAACGTGAGGCTTTCTGCTCCTGGAAACATAGGCAGCCTCAGAAACCCAAAAGGACAGGTCTTCTCCAGCCTATGGGTTCACTATGAGTTGGAATGGACTCAATGGCAGTGAGCTTTGTTTTCTTTAATTTTAATGATTCCTAAGAGCCCTGGTGGCATAGTGGGGCATGAGTTTGGCTGCTAATGACAAAGATCAGCAGTTCAAACCCACCAGTTAATCCTAGGGAGAAAGATGAGGTTTTCTGCTTCCCTTAAAGTTTTCACTTTTTTTAATAACAAGTTTTCAATTGTAATTTAGATGGAAGTTTAAATTTCAAATCATCAACTTTGCATTCAACAGTTTGAGCCAGTAATCAAACTGCCCTGCTCTCATAAGATTTTACAGCCTCAAACTCCCAATGGGGCAGTTCTCTGTCCTAGAAGGTCACTATGAGTCTAAGTTGGTTCAGTGGCATTGGACTGCTTGGGTTGGTATGATTGGTACGTATTTTTGCTTAAAAGTGTCCGAGCCCCAGTGGCGTAGTGGTTGAGTGTGGGACTGCGGCCCACTGACTTGGTTCAAAGCAAGACTGGGCCTCCACTCCCACCAGAGGGCAGTGATGCCCCCCCCCCCCCAAAAAAAAAAAAAAACAAAGCAAAAAGTTTCCTTTGTTATCTTTTTAGTCACAAACTCATTATTTGTTTTAAAAATATTGAATTCTACCATACTTTGTCCTGTAACTTGCTTTCATAGTGGGCAGTTATCCATTTTTGTTCCTTTTACAAATGGTGAGTATTCCATGCTAAGAGAACTTAATTTGTTAAAATTATTTTATTAATAGACATTTACATTATTTTGTTTTTTTTTTTCACTATATTAATAATGGTGCAAGGATTCTTTGTAGCACAGTTGATTACGTGTTGGGATGTTAACCTCAAGGTCAGTAGTTCAAAATTACTATTTCTCAAGAGAAAAATGAGATTTTTTACTCTTGTAAAGAATTATTATCTCAGAAACCCATAGAATCAGTTCTTCTTAGTTGCTTAGTGGTGCTCAAAGTTGGGATTGACTTGATGGCACTGAGTCTAGTTTGTTTGGTTTCATAATGGTATAGAGAAATACTTTCTTATCTTTGTGTGACATTGTTTGTAAGGTAGATCCCTAGAAATGGAATTGCCAGGAAGGAGCCCTGGTGGTGCTATTGGGAAGCATTGGACTGCTAGCAAGTTTAGATGTTCAAGCTCAGCAACCAGTCTGCAAGAGAGAGATGAGTAGTGCAGCTCCTGTACAGCTTCGGGAAGCCTGTAGGATTACTTACTCTAAGTCAGTCATCTCAATGGCAGTGAGCTTGGTTGTGGGTTTGTGTTATAAACACTTTAAAGTTCAATAACTTCTGTCAAATTATCAAGAAATACGTCCTTATTTTATACTTCCTGCTCACTTCCAGGAAGTGAATAGAGAGAGAGTCTCTAAGGGATTGAACAGAGAGAGAAGGTGTCTCCTCCTTCCAAGGAGGAAATACAGGAATTCCCCAAATCCTCGGGAATGCCATGCCCCACATAGGCCTAATTGACTGTATAACCTGATTGACAGACTAGACTCCACCCCTTTATTCTTAATCCTTTTGGGTCCCTGGAAAAAGGGATAAATGCAGAATTAGGAAGAAAAGAGTAAATTAAATCCCAATTATATATAATGAAATTTCAATCCAGGATTTGTAAATTCATTTTCATTCTTTCACTTCACTGTAAGCAAATCAGAGGTCTGAAGAAGTTCCGTGTCGTACTGAAGGTTTGCTGAATGGTTAATTGTGGGACATGGCTTAGAAACCACGTACTTCATTTTTCTAGGCCAATATTACTCCTTTTACTGCCAGTCTGCTAAGCCAATCAAATCTTCTCTAGAGTTAGTCAGTCATAAATGAACTGTCACAGAATTACTTTTAACAGGGAGCATTTTCTTAATATGAAAATTGTTACTTTTCACGTCAAGTGCATTTCTGAAGGTGCTTCATAACTTAACGTAATAGATTCTATTTGCCTTGTTCATAATCCTTTTCCTTATAGAAATGGATGATGGTGTTGACAATCCGAAAATAAATCAAGAAAAGAAGGAATTGAGCGGTAATAAAATAGTACCAAACCCAAGCTCTGTACCATTACCATCAGCTGCCATTGATCACCAAATCGAAATACTTCTGGCTGAATGGAGTAAAAATGCAGACATGCTCTTCAGTATTCATCCTGTGGATGGTTCTTTGCTTGTTTGGCATGTGGATTGGCTGGATGAATACCAGCCTGGTATGTTCCGTCAAGTGCAGGTATTATTACTCTGATCTCTGTATAATTACTTGTTAAATGTTTGTACTGCTTCACAGTACTTGCTTTATGCAATTTCATATGTTCTAACCCTTGCTCTCTTAATTCTAGGTGTCCTTTGTTTCCAGAATTCCTGTAGCTTTCCCCACAGGTGATGCAAACTCCCTCTGTAAAAGTATAGTGATGTATGCCTGCACAAAGAATGTCGACTTGGCTATTCTACAAGGCAAACAAAAGCCTTCTGGTCTCACACATTCCACATCAATGCTAATCTCTTCTGGTCACAGTAAATCGGCTAACAGTTTAAAATTAAGTATTTTCACCCCGAACGTTATGATGATTTCAAAGCATGCTGATGGTTCTCTTAATCAGTGGCTGGTCAGTTTTGCCGAAGAATCTGCTTTTTCTACAGTTCTCAGTATTTCCCACAAATCCAGATATTGTGGACATCGCTTTCATCTTAATGATTTAGCTTGCCACTCAGTATTGCCTTTGTTGCTGACTACATCACACCATAATGCATTAAGGACACCAGATGTTGACAGCCCAAAGCAGCCTGATGGTCCTGTCTATGCTGAAGATTGTTCTTTGGGACGACAGAATAAAGGCACCACGGACGTGGTATTTCAGGATCCTAATGCTGTTTACAGTGAGCTCATTCTCTGGAGAGTGGATCCAGTAGGGCCATTGTCTTTTTCTGGAGGTGTTTCTGAGCTTGCCCGGATTAATTCTCTTCATGTTTCTGCCTTTTCCAATGTGGCATGGCTGCCTACTCTTATACCCAGTTACTGTCTAGGTAAGCGGCTTTTTCTCAAATTAATATTTACTTTTTAAAATACACTATCCCTAAGTGGTTAAATTGTAAATGTTTGTAAATCCTTTCTAGGGGCATACTGCAACTCTCCTAGTGCGTGCTTTGTTGCAAGTGATGGACAATATCTGAGATTATATGAAGCAGTTATTGATGCCAAGAAACTTTTATATGAGCTGTCCAATCCAGAAATTTCTGTAAGTAAATGCTTTGTAAAATGTCAAGTATATAATGTTTTTAAATATTTGACCCATAATTACTGGACATATCATAAAACTGTGTTGTATCCTTTATAATTTTATGTATTTTAATTCATTTGTAGTAGTAATTCTTTTTCAATCTTTTAATTCCTTTAAAAATAAAACATTTCTTTCCTTCTTCCAACAAGTAGTGCCTATTTTTGTACAACATTGTTTTCATGATACTTATTAGCTCATAGATCCATCCAAAAGCAAAGCTGCTGACCCCAAGTTGACTCTGACTGATAGTAACCCCACCCACTATAGGGTTCCAAAGTTTTGTAAAACCTTATAGGGGCCAGTAGCCTTATTTTCTCCTGAGGAGCAGCTGGTGGATTTGAAACAAAGACTTTGTGATTAGTAGTCCATACATAAAATAGGTACTACTAGCAATCAAACATGCAGGTTATGCTGCTTCGTATTTAATTTTTTTTTCCTTTTAAGTATTGGACCTGGAGTAACAGCCAGTGGGACTTTTAATCACCCCATAGATTGGCTTGCCATTGATTCTCTCAGACCATAGACTACGGATGTGAAGCATCTTGTCCTCAGACAGAGTGCGTTAGAAAGTGGATTATTGCAGATACAGTTAGGTTCAAATTTAACACATTGATATTTATTTTCCTTATTGACCGCGTTGTCATTCACAGTCTTCTGCAAACTAGGTACTCAGAATTTAAGCTGCAATTTAAGTCACTCTTCTGGTCTCGAATTTTATTTTTCATAATCCTTGGATCACCCCAGCTGGTGTGCTCTTACTTTGTGGGGCTTAGCAGACACCTCGTTTAGATAGATGACTGCTGGGAATTTAGATGGGACCAAAATAGAAAAAAAATGTACTATTATGCTTAAATTCTAATGAAGGAAGATCTGGGAAAAGTGAAAAAGGATTATATCCTATTAGTTAAATAATTAACTAATTATTAATTAAATACTATAAAAGATGACCGTGTTGGAAAGGAAACAGGAAGTTCCAGGTCAGGGGTTAGTAAGGGAAAACTTTCCAGATAACATATTTGAAGGCAAGAAGAGAACTAGTATTGTAGATCTTTTTTGTTGCATACAAGTGAGTTAGTTCTAACTCTCAGTCAATAGGACAGTCAGTCAATAGGACTGCATCGGCCTCCCTGGACCTTACTATTTATGGAAGAAAGCTACACCCATGTAACCACTGGTGCCTTGAATTGCCAGGATTTTGATTAACAGCCATGGGTTGAACCATTGCACTGCCAAAGGTGTGTTGTGATATTTAGAGAAGAAGTAATTCAGGTAGAACACCTCATGCAAAGACTCTGAGACCAGCTTGTCTGACCTACAATGATACCTCTTTTGTCAAGTTCTCTTCATTCCAAAGCCATTTTCAAACACCAAAAAGATTAAACACAGGCTGAGCCCCAGTGACGTGGTTGTGTGTGGGACTGCGGCCCACTGGGATGGAGGTTCGATTCCCGCTCACAGGAGCAAAGGCTGGGCCTCCTCCTCCCACCACCAGGGCAGTGATGCCTAAAAAAAAAAAAAAGATTAAACACAATATATTTTCCCCATACAAAATAATGGAAAACCAAATAATTGGTTCCGAGATCCCCAAATTGCATGCATAAATTCGTTTTTCAAGGACTTTAACACAAAGTTAGCAGTCTTAGGTTGTAGATACTCCCTAAAAAGTCTAAACAATAAATACAGTAAATAAAATTATAATATTTTATGCAACTAAAGCTCAGAAAGCACAGTGATGAATGTTTTCATGCTCTAACAAAATACTATATATTGTCAGAGGAAAAGCAGCTCTTAGACTGAAGCGTCACCCCCTTGTGCCCAAGGCAAGACACAAAGAATGTCTCAGGATCGGCTCATACGGGTTTTTTTCAAATCAAATTTTCAGATTGACTATCCAGTGAGTTACAGACATCTAGTAGCTTTTTCTCAAACTTTGCTGTTCAAGTAGTGCAAGGTTCAAGCTTGGAGCCTTTCGGCAACTGAGGTATTACTGTATTATAAAAAACAACAAGAAGCCTAGTGCAATTTGGCTTTTGGGGGGTACCCTGTGGTATATATAATTAATTTTTTTTAATTAATTTGTTTATAGTAAAGAAGGTATCTTTTTTCAAACAGAAATACGTTGGTGAAGTA
This sequence comes from Nesogale talazaci, assembly GCA_004026705.1. NCBI lineage: Eukaryota > Metazoa > Chordata > Mammalia > Afrosoricida > Tenrecidae > Nesogale > Nesogale talazaci. Next base: position 106,316 of record PVJH01002175.1, on the reverse strand, counting down.
TTTAATATTGTAAGTCAACAATCGACAGCCAGACCAGGATGCATTATTGCATTAGACCCCATCACCAAACTTGTAAGTATTATTTTTACACACACACACACACAACCTTTGAATTGATTCCAACTCATAACCCAAGTGTGTCAGAAGAAAACTGTGTTTCTTGGAGTTTTCAGTAGTTTGCCCTTCAGAAGTAGGTTGCCAGGTCTTTCTTCCTACCTATCTCTAAAATTCAAACTGTAGACCTTTTGGTTAGTAACTGAGTGTGGTGGCCATTTGATCATCCAGAAACTCCATTCATCCAAAACAGGCATCCTCAAACTACAGCCCACGGGCCACATGCGGCTCACTTACGACATTTATCCGACCTGCTGGGTGTTTTTGCTGTTGCTGCCTTCCTGCTTAGCAGAAAGCCCACAGTCAATTTGTTCATAGTTTTTTTTTGTTTTGTTTTTTAAACTATAGTCCAGCCCTCCAACAGTCTGAGGGACAGTGAACTGGCCCCCTTTTAAAAACCACAATCACGCCCTCTGCCATCAAGTTGATTATGACTTGCAGCAACCCTACACAGGGTTCTGAGACTATCACTCTTTTGGGGAGCAGATAGTCCCATCATTCTTCTGTGATTTTCGTGTATGAACCACTGACCTACAGGACCAATAGGGCTTCTGAAAGAGTCTGTAACATTAAATGGAGGTCGTATCTGTCAACTTCTCTTGATATTTCTTTATTTGCATTCAGCATGGCAGAAAAACACAACTGCTTCATGTTTTTCAAGAAGATTTCATTTTGAATGACCCTGAGAAGAAAAGTTGGGGAAAGGACAGCAGTTTATCTCATGCAGGTAAAGAAGCATTTTTAATTTAATGAGAGGCTGTAGCATATATTAGAAAGTTAATAAAGATTAATCGAGAGACTATTTCACACTATGAAGTTGAAATTGTCCCATAGGTCTGTTCTATTACACCATGTTTTAACTAGAAAATGAACATGAAAAAACTGGGGAGGGTCTATCTTTCGATAAAACATAAGAGAAATATTTTGTCAATATATTGGGTGTTTTGGGTGTAGATCGGATACTGTTTAAAACTTTTGAGTAATATGCACATCTGACCATTTGGAAATGTGTATTTTTTAGTGGTCACATAAAGACAAATTAAATGCTTTTATAATAATAAAAGTTGAAGGTTTTTACTAAACTGCGTTAGCCTATATTAATCATAACTTGCAAAGTGGAAAGCTAAGAAAAATAAAGCCAACATCTCCTTGTTATCAGTTTTAACTAAAGAGTCAAACTGAACTAAAAAACTTAGAAAAAAGGAAAGGAAAAAATAAAAAACTTAGAGAGCAGTCATGCAATATGTGCTGGTGCCTTAAAAAGTCAATTACCAACCCTCAAAGAATACTAATACAAATATTTTCCTTCTGTTCAGATTTTTTCTTAGTTTTGTCTATTGCATTTTGTCTTCCAAATTATTGTTATTTTACTGTTCCATTTTCTTTCTTCAGAAGTACTCCCTAGCATTCTTTTCATGGTAAAAGTCTTGATTTCTTAACATTGTTTTCATTTGCTTTTCTGTCATTGTCCCTGAGAATTTTTTAGCTGTGCAAGTAAACATTATTGATGTGTTTTTATAACCTCTGAAGGTTATAAAATAATGAAGGAAAGGTGTTAAGATGGAAAATTAAAGGTGCCTGAAGAAAGGAATTACATGTCTAAGCAAATTGCCATTTTATATTCATGTTAAAATATTGATTAAAATTAAGACCATTCCAAGAAATTATTTTTTTGTTAAGATTGAGTTTTACAATGATTTTCATTTCTCTCGGCAATTTTTCGTCCATTTTCATTTCTAACTTATTTTTTTCTGCTTATATGATGATTATGTTTTTTTCTTGAAATATTTAGGGAATCTTGACAAATTTTTATTCAAAAGCTATTATCTAAGTTGTCAAAGGAGTTTTGTTAAATTTGTTAAATTTTGTTAAATTTTTAATTTTTAAAAATTAAATTAAAATTTTTTTTTAATTTTTGTTAAATTTAAAATCTTTTGTTCTAATGCAATAGTTGACAAACTTTTGAGACAGAAAATTACTTGTGAGCCATAGATATATTTTTTTAAAGCAAATGAAATCACTGTTATCTGAATAATAAGCTTTAAATTTTTTCAATTTTACTGCGTCGTCACATGTATATACCAAAAGAGAGAGACACCTATGCTGCAGCTGGCCCACCTCAGTTCTAGAGTTAAGAGAAAAAATGTTTTATAGATATTTTCATTATTAGGACGTTCTTTACTGTTGGTGAAATAAACAGAAAAAAGATTGATTTTTGTTTTTCTTTTTACTTCTTTTGTAATCCTTGATCCTTTTCTTTAATTCTTATGTGTACCCAACTAACACAAAACACATTACAGTTACTTTTCATTTTGTCCTTTTCCAAACACAATGTGATTTAAGATACTGATAATTTCCTTTTTTTTTAAATCATTTTATTGGGGGCTCACACAACTGTTATCATGATCAATACATACATCAGTTGTATGTAGTCCACATTTGCACATTTGTTGCTATTATCATTCTCGAAACATTCTCCTTCCACTTAGGCCCTCAGTTTCAGCTCCCCATAGGATAATTTCCTATTTTTGTTTTCCTTTGAAACATGTTTTTTCTGTGAACATGCAAAAAAGATAAAGCCAGTAAGCTCTTAATGTTTTTCTCCAATTTTTACGTGCTCTGATATAATTTATAAATGTCAATATGCATTTTTTGTTTATACGTAATTTTCCTACTAGTTAAGTATATCTTATAATAAAGATGTCTGATTAAAAACTGTCATAAAATAAGTTTTGGGTTTTTTAAAATAATGTTAAGTTACTTAGATGTATTTATTTATTTTGAGGATTCATGTACTATTTAAGATTTATAATTGGGCTAAGTAAAATTATCCTAGATGAATATATAATGAATAACTAAATGTTGGTCATTGCTTCAGAATTATGACTACATTATCTCATTATATCATTTAATTCACTTGAAAAAAAAGTTTGACAATATAGTTTTATTATGGCAATTTACCTAATGGCTATATCACTTGGTTTTTTTATCATATTAAAAATTTCCATATAATATGATTAGCATGAGGGTACTTCATAAAGTTCATATGAAAGGGAATTAAAAGATGGTAGATTTTTTTTCATAAATTTTTTTGAGATCCTCTCATATAAATAGCTTAGCAATGGCAGTGTAATTAGAATGTACAAATGTATAAAGTTATATGATATTTTACCATTCATTTTGAATTAATTTAAAGATGGCATATGTATATTTGTTATATCCTTATAATACCATTTTGTATTTTGGACCATAGTTTAAAATTTTGAACTATTTGTTTTGTTCTATTGTTTATTTACTAAACCATTCTATTGGGAGTTTTTACAACTCTTACTACTCTCTATGGAATATTCATTTATTTTGAGTTGAACTATTCATACTAAGTTCTCTCATTAACCCATTCAATAATAATGGATATTATTACTACCAACAGGCAGCTCTCCTAATAGATTTTCTGAAAAGTTCTACCTAATTGTAATAGAGTATACTCAAGATCACCGGTCATTGTTACACATGTGGAATCTACATTTAAAATCCGTTCCTGTCTCATTGGGTGAGTCTTTTTTGTAATTCTAAGTAGACATAAAATAAAAAAACATGTTTAGACAGTTATGTCCTTAAAGTCAGTCTTGTTGAGAGGTGATTGTCATTTTTTTTTCTTAATTCAAAAGGTAAACCAACTGTAGTTTTCTAATAAATAAAGTACTTTCTAATAAATTAGTTAATACAAATACTAATGTGTTTAATTATTAACTTCTCTGTAGATGTAGTATTTATAGCATTTCCCCCAAGTTATTGTTCCTTTTTATGTTTCATAGATGAAGAAATGGTTACAGAAACATCTGAAGCAGTTTGTCAGCCCAAAGAACATTATTCTTCTCCAGAAAAGATTCTGTCTCCTTTTTCACAAAAGTATGAAGCTTGCAGAGCAAATCTTCAAAGTACCAGCAAATTGACCCTTTCTTCAGAAATGGTTTTCAGCCAAGAGTTGCAGTTACCTGATGGAGTTGAGATAATAAGTGTTAAGCCATCAGCAGGTTTGTAACTTTTGTGGGAAAAGAACACTTAAAGTTTGGGACCTATGAGTGTTTATCAATATTCGCACAACTCCTTTGAAACCCACATGCAATAACAAGTGAGAAGAATGTGTTTAAATACCCTCCTTAGAAAACTTAAATTTTATATTTTCTGATTACGCTGACATTTGTCAGCTAATTTTGGTTTTAAATACAGATTTCTGAAACTTCCACTTTCAGAGACAAAGTGAAAGTTGTAACTCTTGTAATTTTAGTAGTAACTGTCGGGAGCCATCTGAGAGGAGAATTCTAAGTTTGTGTTTCCGGCTGCATAGTCATCCTCATTATTCTACTAAAATGGTTCTGAAAATGTGGGCCCTTAAGGTAGACAGCGTCAGCGTCACCTGGGAGCTTGTTAAAAAATGAAAACTCTTGAACCACACCCCAGACCTACTGAATCACAAGCTTTGGGTGAAGCCAGCTCTTTTAACAAGCCTCCAGGTGATTCTTGTGTATTCAAAAAATCAAAAAGACCAAGTTAAAATTTATAGTCAAGTATGGGTCTTTGTCCTTTTCTACTATTCTTTTGTTCCTCCTGTGGACATAAGTTGAATGCTTTTTCACTTATTACAATCTTGTTATTACTTTGATCACTTAGTTTTTGAGTGAATGATAATAAATAATGCTTATGTGTCATTTAGTAATAGTGCTATATTACTTTTGACTTTAAAAAAAAAGCTTTGTTATAATATGTTGAAATGTGCTATCAGAAGATGATAAATATTCTAAAGAATTTTATGCTAGAATTCATGTTTAATAATTTTGCTGAGCCCTGGTGGCGCAGTGGTTGTGTGCGGGACTGCGGCCCACAAGGTTGGCAGTTCATTCCAGCAACGGCTCTTCAGGAACAAGCCTGGGCTTCCTACTCCCACCAGGGCAGGGATGTGGGGAATAATTTGGAACAGTTGCCAGCCTTTTGTTTTTATAAATAAATTTATCTAGACCACAGCCCTACCCTTTATTTGCTATTGTGCATGATTGCTCTGTGCTACAGAGGCAGAACTGAGTAGTTGTGGCAAACACCACAAGAACCAGGAAGCTGGGAATCCTCATTACTGTCTGGCCCTTGAAGAAAGTTTCCTGGGGAGGTGGGGGTGAGTAGTGGGTGGTGGTTTCCTGGCTTAAAGTTTAAGAAACAAAGTTAAGCACATATGATTACATTAAGCCTAAACCAAATCTCACTTAGGAATCTTTTCAGATCAATTGTTACCTATATCTGACTCATAATAGGCCTAGGGAGGGGGATCATTTAGTACTTGTGTAAGCATGTGCCATTCTAAATTGTATTGATAATAAGGAGAATGAACCCTTATATGTTGAGATTGTTTTAAGGTCCTGATATCTTTAAGATGAGATTGATAATACCATGTAAAACTTGGAGTCATACAAAGAATGCTGAAGTAGAGTTTAGATTTCCAATTCTGCAGTTTTTAACTCTTAGCTATGGATACAAAATAAGTATTAAGATAGTTGTACATGGCCATGGCATTTTTAACCTACAAAATGAAGGAATTGAAATAAATAACCTTCATTAATTTGAGTTCTTTAGGTTTTGATGATGCTGTGCTTATTTTTTGTATTGTTAAAGCCTGTTACTCATGTAGTTGACACTTAAAATGATAGAGACTGTCATGTTTTTAATAGTAGTTCAAGCAAAAGGACTAAAATCTTTAGTAGATGAAAAAACAAATATTTAAACTTGGTATTTTTAATAGACTTTTTTTTTTTTTTTCATTTCAGGACATTTGAGTTCTTCTTCCATATATCCTGTATGCAGTGCCCCTTATTTATTGGCAACTTCATGCTCAGATGAGAGAGTCAGATTCTGGAGATGCAGAGTAACAGGTGTCGAATCTGCTACATCAAAGAATGGCAAGATGGATCTTACATACACCTGGGAAGAATGGCCTTTGCTTATTGAAGATGGACTTCAGAATAATAGTAGTATCTCTGTACCTGGTAGACCTATAGAAGTTAGCTGTGCACACACAAATCGTTTAGCAGTAGCTTATAAGCAGCCTGCATATACTAATAGATCTTCTCAGGACTTTATGATGCATGTAAGTATTTTTGAATGTGAATCTACAGGAGGTTCATGTTGGATTCTTGAACAGACAATTCATTTAGATGAGTTAAGCACAGTACTGGATTCTGGCATTAGTATTGATAGCAATTTAGTGACCTATAATAAACAAGACATTTATTTATCCAGTAAAGAGACTATCACATCAAACACAAAGCACTTAGTTCACTTAGACTGGATGTCTAGAGAAGATGGTTCTCATATTTTGACTGTGGGAATTGGATCAAAGCTTTTTATGTATGGACCCCTGGCTGGCAAGGTACAAGAACAGTCTGGGAAGGAAAGCATAGCATTTCCACTCTGGGAGGGTACGAAAGTTGTGCCTCTTTCCAAGTTTGTACTATTGCGAAGTGTAGACCTGGTTTCCTCTGTAGAAGGCTCCCCACCTTTCCCTATTTCCTTGTCATGGGTTCGTGATGGCATCCTGGTGGTAGGAATGGACTGTGAGATGCATGTATATTCCCAGTGGCAGCCATCTTCTAAACAAGAACTGGTTATAGCAGATTCATACAATGGAAGCACTCCATCTATAGTAAGTTTAGTAAAACAAAGTAATTCATCAAGTTTTGGGTTGCATCCTCCAAAGAAAACTCTGACGCGATCCATGACCAGTCTTGCACAGAAAATCTGTGGAAAGAAAACAGCGTTTGATCCTTCAGTGGATATGGAAGATTCTGGACTCTTTGAAGCAGCTCATGCACTTTCCCCAACTTTACCTCAGTACCATCCCTTACAGCTTTTGGAACTCATGGATCTTGGGAAGGTTCGGAGAGCAAAGGCCATCTTGTCGCATCTTGTCAAGTGCATTGCTGGAGAAGTTGTGGCTCTGAATGACACCGAATCCAATCATGAACGCCGCCTTAGGTCTCTCACCATCAGTGCTAGTGGAATCACTACCAGAGACCCCCAAGCATTCAACAAAAGTGAAAATACAGATTACACAGAAATAGATTCTGTCCCTCCACTCCCTTTGTACGCTTTACTTGCAGCAGATGATGACAGCTGTTACTCAGCTTTGGAGAAATCTAGTAACCAGAGTACCTTAAATAAATCAAACCAGTCATCAACTGAAAATTATGACGAGCTTTTTCAGATCTCAGGTCTGACCTCGGATAGCCATGTGTTAGAGACAGATGAAGAAAACACAAAGCCCAGGGTTATTGACCTTTCACAGTATAGTCCCACTTACTTTGGTCCTGAGCACGCTCAGGTTCTATCTGGCCACTTACTTCATTCCAGTCTACCCGGACTCAGCCGAATGGAGCAGATGTCTTTAATGGCTTTAGCAGATACAATTGCAACTACAAGTACGGATATTGGAGAAAGCAGAGACAAAAGCCAAGGTAAAATTAAATTCTGTGTAGAATTGGAGGAAAAATTGATGGTAACTGCTTCACAACAGATTTAACTTGATTATGTACTTAGATTTGTGTTCAGGAATTGTTACTTTAGGTGTTATTTTACCTAAAAATAAAAGGTAATTTCCATTTTATTTATATTTGTAAATACTCAATGTTATGAGTTATAATTTCATTTTTAAAATATTAGGAGTGATTTTTTTTTTCTCTTAAAGATGCTAGAGTCAATATATTTCCTACCTACAACAACAAACATAAGCATGACAGAATTAGGTCATCTTTGGTTTGGGGGATTATTTTTTCCACGTAGCCATTTTCTTAAGTTTCTTGATTTAGAGTTCCCACAAGATTACAAATAAAATTTGAAATTATTAAGTATAGCTTTATTTCTGTCAGTCAGATGCACACCCTATGAACTAATTTGAAAGGAAAATACAGGGTTATATTTAAGAGGACAAAAAAGTTAAAGGGAATACTAATATGTGCTAGTTTTTATGTAGTAACATCCTCTTATCAAACTATCATAACTTCTAATAGTAGCAGCAGATTACTGGGGTGGATATGCTTGTATGATCTGAATCTGTCTTGAAAATACTAGTGTACTCTGTCGCAGAAAGAGTCAAACTACTTAAAAAATTGTGCCATGTTATTAAAGGTTCTCAATCACAGGAGTACAGATTATGAAAGTTGTCATAGATACTAAATTCATTCTCTGCTTTATGATTTTTTAATAAGTTGATTGCTACCTTTTTCTATGTTATATAATTATGTAGATGATGAAGCATAAATTTCTGGCTAATAACTTTTGTCCCTTTAAGAACACTTTTATTTTTAGTGTTGTAATATAGAGTTGCCAACAGTTTTAGCTTTTACAGGTGCCTTTTTTAAAAAAAAACTTACTTTTTTTGTTTTGCTATTTAAAAAATATTCCTGGTCCTAGGTGGAGAAACTCTTGACGAATGTGGATTAAAATTTCTTTTGGCTGTTCGACTCCATACCTTCCTTACAACTTCCCTGCCAGCCTATCGAGCTCAACTCCTTCACCAAGGTAATTTGGGTCATAATCTATTAAACGTGGCAGTTTAATTAAGAAGAGTAGCTTGTTAACTTTTAGCTTGTTTTTGCCCAGACATGAACATTCTGACTATCGAGCTTTCAAAAAGCTTATTGAAACCCAGCCTTTACCTGTTGGTGTGTCAGGCGTTGAATCTTTCTAATTTTCCTTTCCTACTCTTTCACTCTTCTTTCTGTTTCTTCCTTCTCTTTTTGTGTTAGCTTTGGAAATGTTAAGCCTAAAATTCTAAGTCAGATAGTCTTCTGTGAGCGGTAGAAAAAAATGAGCTTGGTTAGGAAGTAATAGAAATTTTAAAATAACTAGAATAATTGTCTTTATTCACAGTGTGAGTTTTTTTATTTGATTGTGTTTCCTATTCTCAAAGATTTGCAAATCTTTCACAAAGATTTATTGGGCATTTCAGATTTCTTGACACAAGTTTAAAACTTGTGGGCATTTCAGATTTCTTGGCACAAGTTTAAAACTTGAGACCATAATTATGTACAAATAATGTCATTGTTGAATCTTAAACATTTGTTTTACTCAGGCTTGGGTCTAATACTAAATAAAATTCATTGTGTTGGAAGGAATTAAAAACTGGCCAATAAACGACACCAGTATAGACTAATTGGTTGAGAGATTGATCCATCAATAGGGTACTATATAAATACTACAGGCAATAGGTTTGACTATGTACTAGGTTCTTTTTTAAATGCTTTCCTTACTTTACATAATCTTCAAAGCAATATAAGGTAAATTATAGGTTAAGAAACTGAGCCAAAAAGAGATGAATTAACTTTTCCATAGTTATCCGCAAGTAAACACACCCAGCTTTCAAAGTCTTTGTTGTGTTAGGATCAAGTCACCAAGCTAAAAATGCCTTTATAATTCATTGGAATTAAAATCCATAAAGCAAATGTTGACCCAAAAATATGAGAAGCAGTATTGAAGAGAGAAATGTGCCCATAGATGATAATGTTTTTTGGGGAAAAACAAAGGTTATAGTTAATCGCGTCAACTCTGACTCATAGCAATCCTCTCGGTCAGAGTAGAAGTGCACTTTCGGGTTTGAGACTGTTAGGCCACATAGGAGCTGCCAGCCAGCCTGATCTTTCTCTTGAGTAATAATAGCTAGAGAATAATGCAATAATATAGTGGCTGTTAAACTAGTCAGTAAGCATTTTTTTCTTATTTAAAAAAATGTTTTGATTGTAGAAAATATATGCTCATTTCAGAAACTACTAAAGTAACTGAAATGTTTGGGGTAAAAATGAAAAATTGTCTGTAACCACTAGTCATAGACCTTTGATTATAATTCTCTGAGTATCTTATAAAGTTCAGACATTTTTAATTTAAAATACAGAAGAAACATTTCTGAGAATCACTATATTATGATGGTTATATTCCTTGTAAACATTCTTTTCACATTTTTTTCAGGCCTGTCTACTAGTCATTTTGCCTGGGCATTTCACTCAGTAGCAGAAGAAGAACTGCTGAACATGCTGCCAGCAATGCAAAAAGATGATCCCACTTGGGCTGAGCTAAGAGCTATGGGTGTAGGGTGGTGGGTCCGGAATATCCGGAATTTACGCCGCTGCATAGAAAAGGTAAGTGTTATTATTTTGATGTTAATAGCTAATTTTTTTTTTGCACATGTCATTAAATAGCATTCAACATTTCTTCTGGTGTTATCCTTTTTTCCCTTTTAAAGCACTGAAATGCTTTTAAATCACTATCATATTGCAGAATATTATTAATGTAAATATATTAATTGACATTCTTATTCTAAAATGTTAGTGAACATGTTTGTATTAGTAATATATAGCTAATTTTTTGCCAAATAGTTTATGTACATGTTCTGAAAAGTAAAATAGAAGTACTAGCTGTTTCCACTATATCTTTAGAGGCTGTAACTATAAATTACTTTGGTCATTATCGACATAATTTTTAAAAAAAAGGATTGAGCATGCAAATAAATTGTTAGTTTCATATAAAAGGAAATTTTTTTCCACTTAAAAATTCTTTTGTCAAATAATCACCAATATTTTTTAATTAAAGGTAGCCAAAGCTGCTTTTTACCGAAAGAATGATCCTTTAGATGCCGCCATCTTTTACCTTGCAATGAAAAAGAAAGCTGTGATTTGGGGATTGTATAGGTAGGTGAGGAAACTTCTTCAAAATGAAAAACTTTTATAAAAATATAAATGTATTCATTAAGACTTGTTCAAATTGGTACTCAGTTTTTTAGATTCTTTGTCAAGTTTCTAACTAATAGCAGATTTCATAGGGAAGGAGCCTACATTTTCCAAAATAGAATTTTGATGAGGTCAGTTTTGTGTTCAGGTTTTATCAGACCCACAACCCATGTTTTCATTTATCTTAAGAATATCCCACGATACATCTAGAAAGAATACTTTTGTAAAAAGGCACACTAATTTTTTTTTAAAAAGGAAGGAAACATGAGTCTAGCATGGGAAAGAAGATTGGTGGCTGGAGCCTGGAAACAAAACATACTCTCTCTGCTCTTTTGAAAGCTGATGGGCCAGGCTCTCCCCAGACTGCTTTTGCTTGAAAGCCTTAAATGCATTCCCAACCTGAGATCACTGGGGTGTTTGCTCTCACCTCTTGGCAAGACTTGGTGACCATAATGACCATATATGGCTCTTCTTTGTTTTCTGTTTATTTCCAGTTGGATCTATCTGAAAAAATAATCTTTTGGGGATAGTTCTGATATATCAACCTTAAGATATTAAATACCTTAGGGTTTGTTTTTTTCAATTAGGTTATCCTTTGTAGATTTTTTTCAATAGCACCATAGTTTTAAGGTTTTTGTCACCAAAATCACCTTATAGTTGTTGGCCAAGGCAAATGGAGATGTTAAAGTGGAAAACTTAGTATTAATTGTTTTGCAAGGGCATAAAAATAACTCCACATGCTGCTGCTAATGCAGTTTTCAGTGAAGTTTGAAAGATTTATTTTGCTCTGATTTATGTAATTTAATATGAAAAAAAATATTCCTAATGTTCTTTACTGCTGGGAAAAGAAGCAGAGTGCAATATACAAACTGGCAAATGCAAAGTGGGTTTACAAACTTTTTGAAGTTCTCTTCTATGTCTGTTGATTCTTAACTTTTTGTAAGCCTGAATTGATGATGAAAGCATTGTGTTCCCAAATTTTCTAACTTCTTTTTTCTTCATAGGTCTCAAAAGGATGCCAAAATGACACAATTTTTTGGACACAATTTTGAGGATGATAGGTGGCGTAAAGCCGCTTTAAAGAATGCTTTTTCTTTACTAGGCAAACAGCGTTTTGAACATTCTGCAGCATTTTTCCTTTTAGCTGGTTGCCTTAGAGATGCAATAGAGGTAATGAATGGCCATTTTCTTTTCCCCATTGCATTAACTTGTGACTTAAATCTCAAATGAAAAGTTTTTAACTTTTTTATTAATTTTAGCATAAAATTATATGGAAATAATATAAGAATAAAGACGAGGCATTCTATCCCAATAACAGTTATAGCATTGGAAACTCCCAAGGGCAGTTGGTTCTTCCCTGTTCTGTATCCGGATCGACTCCTTGACAGTGAATTGGCGTGTTTGTTTGTTTGGGGGGAGATTTGTTGGGTTTTTTTGAGCCAACTGATTTTAAAGTACTGATAGAGGCTTTTTATGAAGTCAACAAAGGAAGCCTCTGCCCTTCCCAAAACGAAAGGCAAAGCAAAGGCATTGAAGGCCAAGACTGTGCTGAAAAGCTTCCATACCAGACACACACACACACACACACACACACACACACACACACACAAAGAATATTTGCATGTCACCCACCTTTCCATGACGCACGACCCTGAAACTAAGTAGCCAGCCCACATAGCCTTCAAAAGAAGCAAGCTGGACCACTATGCCATCATCAAGTTACCCTTGCCCATGGAGTCTGCCATGAAGATGATTGGAGACAGTGTCACACTTGTACATTGTGAATGTCAAGGCCCACGAGCACCAGATCAAACTGGCTATGAAGAAGCAGATGGCATTTTTGTAGCCAAGATCAACAGTTTGATCAGGCCTGAGAGCAAGAAGGCATATGGTTGACACACTTCTGACTGACACTTTAGATGCTGCCAGCAAAACTGGAATCATCTAAACTGAGTTCAGCTGTCTAATGCTAAATATAAACTTTTTAAATGAATAAGTAAAATAATAAAATTATTGATATAAATATTCTCAGGAAGATATATGAATCCAAGTAGTTTATTTGTTATTGTTATGTTTGCTTGTTAATTTTTGTTAATCTTTGTTGTAAATATCTAGCTGATTTTTTTAATCTAAAAAGAATTGCCTACTTATTTATAAACAATTTCTTTTTTTTAGGTATGTCTTGAAAAACTGAATGACATTCAGTTGGCTCTTATAATAGCACGACTCTATGAATCTGAATTTGATAGAGCATCTACATATAAATCTGTATTACGTAAAAAAGTTTTGGGAATTGAGTCTTCTGCCAATGAAGTCAACTTATTGAACATAAATATGCACTGTGATCCTTTTCTTCGGAGTGTGGCCTATTGGATTTTGGAAGATTATGGTAGTGCTCTGGAAACATTAATCAGGCAACCTGTCAGAGAGGATCATGGTAAGCTGCACTTTGGAGATGTTAGTGATTAAGCATTCTTCAGAATCCTGGGTACTTACAGTAGTATGAAATTGCTGAATGCATGATCCAAGACTTAGTCATTTCATTGGAAACACGGGCTTGTATAGTTTTTGTATATGTCTTTTTTTAAGGCTTTTTTTTTAAATTAAGGCTTTGACTTTTTTATCTTTATGAAATAGAATTGTTGATCATAAATATAATCAACTGTAGAAGATAAATGTTTTGAAAAACTACTGAAATAAATATATCTTTGGTGGGAGTTATTGTGGTTGGTAAGCAGCTTTAGGACTTTAAGAATAAAAAGCATTTAGGGTAAAGAAATCCAATATAAGTGATGTGATAAACCTTTGGCACTCATTGTTCAATAGGAGAATGAGCTATAAAGGGTAGGATTTATATCATTTCATTTGGGTGATAATACACATACTTTTTTTGCACATTCTATGTGTACACTCTAGTAATAGTGATTAATTTTTCACATTGTGTTACCATTTTTGCTATTTCTTCCTTTATTACTTTACCACTGTTGGCATGGATTCACTAGCCACTCCGAGGGAGAAAGATGGGAGATTTTACTGCTATAAAGATTTACAATTTCAGAAACCCACAAGGGCAGTTCTGTCTGTCTTAAAGGGTCATGTTATGAATTATATTTGGCTTGATGGCAGTGAATTTGATTCAGTTGACAGTTTGATCTCATGCAAAGAGTTAGTGAAAAGGGTTCAGTGCTCATGGTCAAATTCTTAGTAATTCATTGGAGCACATATTTAGTTGAAAACTGACATAAGGGGATCCTTTCTCTTTTTGGGGGTCATGGGCAGAGAATCACTTCAATTCATGAGTTTGAACATTTCTTAGCTAGATTTGGGGTTCATCTAGACATAGGTTCAGCGAATCTGAAATCTGTAAGGATTTTAAATTCTGTCATATTTCTCCCCTTGTTGGTCAGTTTCATGTGTCTTTGATCAAGACATTCAGTTCCTCTGATATTTGTTCAGTGTCCAGCTTGAATAAGTACAGTAAGAAGGTACAACCCTGAGGCACGCCTTTCCTGACTTTAAGCCATGCAGGTGTCTCTTGTTTTGTTCACGCAGCAGCCTCTTGATTCATAAAAAGATTCCTCAATGAATGTTCTAGAATTCCCAGTCTTCTCAAGCTTGTCCATAGTTTGTTGTGGTCCACACAATTGGATGCTTTTGCATAGTTTGCATAATGAAATGCAAGTAAATTTCTTTGTTATTTTCTGCTTTCACCCCAAATCCGTCTGAAGTTAGTAATGCTATCCATTTTTCCATGTACTCTTCTGAACCACATCCTCAGCCTGAACCTCTTGTAGCTTCATGTAAATGTATGGCTGCAGCTATTTTTTGGATGATCTTCCGCAAAATTTTGCTTTCATATGATATTAAAGGTTAGTTTGGTTTGTTCATTAAATTTTGTCAAAAGACCAAGTGAATGATAAATGTACTATTTTTGAGGAAAAGTAGAAACAAAACACTCCAGTGCAAATCTAAATATCCAATTCAGCCCTTGAAAAAGTTTTCTCTCAAAATAAATTTCTTTTCAGATCAAGCCATGATGTCATCAGACTGCAATCCTGCAGTTTTCAACTTCTACAATTACCTAAGGACACATCCTCTATTGCTGAGACGTCATATTGGATCTTCGGATGCATTTTCCAGACACTCGAGTCTAACAGGGAAAAATGGACTGTCTGGAACAATCAATTTAAGTGAAAGAAGATTATTTTTTACTACTGCCAGTGCACATTTAAAAAATGGTTGTCCTATGTTGGCTCTGGAAGTTTTATCAAAGATGCCCAAAGTTATAAAAAAAACAAAACCTTTTTGTAGAACATCTAGTTTTTTTGATACTAGTAAAGACTGTTCTCCATCTTCTCCATCAAAATTGGATGCAAGGGAAGATAAATCTGCTATTGATTGGTCACAGTCATTGGTGAATGGTTTTGGATCTTCTTCAGAGGGTTCCTCAGAAAAGCAGTCAAACTCCACTCTCTCTTTTGATTGGAGCCAACCAAGTGTTGTATTACAAGAAGACTCCTTAGAGTTAAAATGGGACAGTGATAACGATGAAGAAAATGAGGACCTTCCTATTTCAATGAAGGAAATAAAACCTTCACAGAGAAACATCAGTAAAAAATTAGATGAAATAAGTTCGAATTGCACAGACTCTTTCAATACACTAGATGAAAACGACATTTTAAGTCCTTCAGAAGATATAATTACAGTTCAATTAAAATTCCGAGCTTGCTTGAAGATTCTCACAGTAGAACTTCGTACTTTATCTACTGGTTATGAAATAGATGGTGGGAAATTGCGGTACCAGCTCTACCACTGGCTTGAAAAAGAAGTGATAGCACTTCAGAGAACTTGTGACTACTGTGCCGATGTTGGAGAATTACAGCCTGAATTTGGTGAAAGTGGAGATGAAGTTCAGTTAAATGATGATGCTGAAGATTTGCTTCATCGAGCAAAAGTGAAAAAACTGAAGGAAAAGTTTCAGGAAAGAAGACAGTGGCTCTTAAAGTATCAGTCACTCTTGAGGATGTTTCTCAGTTACTGCGTACTTCATGGATCCCATGGTGGGGGACTTGCATCTGTGAGAATGGAATTGATTTTGCTTTTACAAGAATCTCAGCAGGTATGTAACATATGATAGCTAGTAAACTAGGGCCGGTGTAAAAGTTTTTGTCGTGCTGTTTTGTATTTAAATGTAAAAATTACTGATTTTCTTCCTTAATGTGGCTTTAAGAAATGGTCCCTTTTATGTAGTGCTGCATATTGTATGTTCATAAAGATGTACACTTTTACAGTATAAAGACATGTCCCAGTCAGGACCTTTATGAATGCTGTGTGGGACAATGAGCTTCTTTTTATTATAGGAGAAGGTATTACCACTTTTACTATTAATGGAGAATATTTGGTTTTGATGTATGTTAATCTCGTGGCCCTCTTAACTCTTTAAGTTTGTTTTTAATCCTACAAATAGTTTAAGGTCTGTTCGTTGACCTCCAGGAGTGGCTCCTGGTTGAATGGGATGGGGTGTCACAAAATATATCTTTGGTGCTCGATCAGGAGCTCCATGCTCTGTCGCTCACCTTTAGTATTTTGGTGTGGTTGGGTCAGACAGGGTATAATCCTGACCCTGTTTTCTCCATTTTTGACCTCAAAATGTCTTGGATCAGTGAGGGTAGCTGTATTTCATATTGGGGCCGGCCCATATGGTCCTCTCATTGTATCGGCAGTTCTGAGTGGGAATATCGTCCTGAAGGCTTGGTGGGCCAGGAGGTACTTCATTCTATCTTCCTTCTCCTTCATTTATTCTCATGTACTCTGGTCAGGTATCTCTCTCTCCCCAAGCTGCAGTTTCAGTGCTGATCTCCCAAGTCAAACACCCCTGGGGGAGAGGTGGGTGCCCCGGTAGTTGAAAGTTGGGTTGTGCTTTCAGACCTCTCCACTGGTTCTCGGCTCCATTGCTTCATGCTACATTCACTTCCGAGAACACCTAACTCTTTAAGTTTTTATTACACTCTGAGTTTTTATATTTTTGAAGTTTATTTAAGAGACCCTTGAATAATTTAGTAATGTAACTATTAATAGCTGACAAGGTTTTTCCCCTTTGTTTTTAAGGAAACATCAGAACCAATTTTTCCTAGTCCTTTGTCAGAGCAAACCTCGGTACCTCTCCTCTTTGCCTGTACAGCTAGTGCCAAAACAGTAGTTGCCAATCCATTATTGCACCTGAGTAATCTAACACATGATATTCTACATGCCATAGTAAAATTTGATTCACCACCCCATCCTGATATCCAAAACAATAATGTAAGTATGCTTTAAGCTTTTCATTTACTTGTATGCCATGAGAAAAAATAAAATATATGTTGTAACCAGTATTAAGATTTGACTATAACACAGAGATTGCTGTCGTATCAAGGATATAGTGAGTTTTATCAAAGAAAACTTGTTGTATTTGTAGACAAAGCTCATTGTGTATTTCGTATAACCAATAACACAATTCACCTTTTTTTTTTTTTCGCTTTCATTCATGAATTCTTTCTAGTATTCAAATCAAGTGCTCATTCAAGGGTTTACAGTTCCTAGAGTTCTTTTTTTGTTTTGTTATTTTGGAGGGGGGGGTACGCATCACTGCCCTCTGGTGGGAGTGGGAGACCCAGCCTTGCTCCTGGAGAGCTGCTGCTGGATTTGAACCGCCAAGCCAGTGGGCCTTGATCCCACACTCAACCACTACGCCCCTGGAGTTCAGCCCAAGTTTTTTTTTTTTTTAAGCATTTTATTGGGGGCTAGTACAACTTCTGACAGTCCATACATACATCCATTCTGTCAAGCACATTTGTACATTTGTTGCCATCATCATTCTCAAAACATTTGCTTTCCACTTGAGTTCTTGGTATCTGCTCCTCACATTTCCCGTCCCTTTTGAACCCTTGATCATTTATAAATTATTATTATTATTTTGTCATGTCTTACAGTGTCCAACATACCCCTTCATCCTCTTCTCTTGTCCAACTAGTGGGGAGGGGCTTATATGTAGATCCTTGTAATTGGTTGCCCCTTTCTATCCCACCTTCCCTTCATCTTCCTGGTATCATCACTCTCACCGCCGATACTGAAGGGTTCATCTGTTCTGGATTCCCTGTGTTTCCAGTTTCTATCTGTACCAGTGTGTATCCTCTGGTCTACTCGGATTTGTAAGGTAAAATTGGGTTCGTAATAATTGGGAGGGAGGAAGCATTTAAGAACTAGAGAAAGTTGTATGCTTCATCATTGGTTCACTGTACCCTAACTGGCTCATCTCCTCCGCACGACCCTTCTTTAAGGGGATGTCCTACAGATGGGCTTTGGGTCCCCACTCCTCATTCCCCCTCATTCACAGTGATAATATTTTTTGTTCTTTCATGCCTGATACCTGATCCCTCTATGCCTCGTGATCACACAGGCAGGTATACTTCTTCCATGTGAGCTTTGTTGATTCTGTGCTAGGTAGTCGCTTGTTTAACTTCAAGCCTTTAAGACCCCAAACGCCATATCTTTTGATATCTCAGCAACATCAGCTTTCTTCATGACATTTGCTTATGCACCCATTTGTCTTTAGTGATCTTGTCTGGAAGGTGAGCATCCCCATGGAATGCCAGTTTAATAGAATAAAGTGTTCTTGCATTGAGTGAGTACATGAGTGGAGCTCAATGTCCATCTGCTACCTTAATATTAAGCCTATAAGTAGATGCACATAGATCTATTTCCCCATCATATAAAATATATTTACAAATGTACATGCCTGTATTTAGACCTCTATAACTATCCTTTGCCTTGTACTTTTTTCCTCCATTTCCTTTTTCTTTCCTTTTCTCCCAATACCATGCTCAACCTTCATTTGTGTTTTAATACTTCCTCTCAGTTACATTGCCCTTGATCAAACCCTACCAGGCCTCTTACACCCTCCTTGTCACGGATTTTGGATCACCTTGTTGTTCCCTTGTCCCTGGGTTTGTTAACATCACCTCCTTTCTCCCCACTCCCCCTCGCCCATATCCCCCCCAGAACTGTTGATCCATTGGTTTCTCCTCCAGATTGTTTATCCACCTATATTATCTATATAAACCTGCAGAGAAAATAATATGCCCCAAAACAAGACCGAGCAAAACAAAGCAACAAAAGAAAACAAAACAACAACAAGAAAATCCAATGTAAAAAGAAAGAAAGAAAGAAAGAAGAAAAAACAAACCCTGTTAATAGTTCAAGGTCTGTTTGCTGATCGTTAGATGTGTTTACTGGTCGAGGCTGATGAGGTGCCATGCCCTGGCCCCGTCCCCCTTGCTGTTCTTTTGCACATCCATAGTGTTTTGTTGGTGTGGTCGGTTCAGATCGGGCACAGTTTCCCCACTGTCTCCAGTGTTATCCCCTGTAGGGGTATGGGTCAGTGAGGGATGTCCTCTCATAGTGGGGCCGGCCCTGTGGTTCATCTGAGCAGGGATATCGTCCTCAAGTTTTGGTAGGCCAGGATGAGAGCACTTTACATTTTAATAAAAATGCTAGCTTTTAGACTTGCTTAGCAACTTTATTAAGATAAAAATAAGAAGCATTATACAGAAACATGAGTGACTCCTTAGCAGGACATTTAGCCAAAGTACTGATCCTAGATATGTACAAATGGTGTGTTTTAGGGCTAATTATTTTTAAATACTTCAAAAATTTTAAGGACTAGTGGAATTCTCCACAAACTTATTGACCCCTCCTCATACATAATAGTAAGTCAAAAAGCATTGCTATTGGAGTTTCAGTTCTTACATTCCCAAATTTGTGAGAAACAAAACCTGCTTAAACCTATCTGTGTGATCAGTGGATGGCTACAGACAAAATCTCTCAGTAATGCACTTGTATTAGTCTCATTGGGGTGCCAATTTTAAAAGTCCAATTAAAACAGTGCCTTCCAAAGAAATCTGCTAAACCAGTTCAAGGCAGTTCAATTAAAAATTTTGTCAACTTTTTTTTGAGGTTCAACAGTGTTAATCGTGATTTTTCTCAAGGGATACGGGATGATCTCGGGATAATTTTAAGTAGAATTTTTAAGAAAGTTAAAAGCTTTATTAGTGGGGAAAAGACCAGGACCAATGTAAAGAGATTTTTTTTATCACAACAATGAACCTGTTCATACTCTACAGTAGAGCCCTGGTTTTGCCTCTTCAGACTTCTTTTTGTTACCCAAATTCAAAGCACATGTAAACGGACTATTATGTGACTTTCACAAGGATGCTTCTGATGTGTACATCAAAGAGCATGGAAAAGGGATAGAGCTGGAAACATTGTCGTCAGAAAGAGATTGACCTCAGTGGAAGAAATGCTGAGAAACTTGTTGTTTTTGTTTGCTAAAAAATTTTGTGATTTTTGTAGCAATACTGTTGATGTCTTCCTATGAACAGTTTTGCTTATTAGTAGTTACATATTTTAAGGATAATATTATGCAGTCCTGCCATTCTTCTAGGACAAGCAGACACCTATAAACCAGCTACAGCAGAAGAAACTGTAATACTTCTCCTTCCCTACCCCACCCCCCCGAGATCCTTTTTATGTAATACTTTAAAAAAAATACAGATTCTAAATTTACTAAATTGATCTGAGATTCAGGCACAGGAATATGGGCATTTTACAAAGTTCTCAGGTCTTTCTGATGTTCATGACTGCTCATTTAATTGATTAGTCAACCACAGTGTGTTTCTTATCCATTATCACTCTCCTTTATCCCTCTACCATTATTACTACATTTTTTTTGTGGGCATCACTGCCCCCTGGTGGGAGTAGGAGGCCCAGCCTTGCTCCTGGAGAGCTGCTGCTGGATTTGAACCGCCAACTATGTGGACCGCAGTCCTGTACACAACCACTATGCCACCAGGGCTCAGCCATATACTACATTTTATATTTTATCTTTACCCCAACATCATGAAGTCCTTTGCATTGGATGGAATCACGTTTTTACTTTGAGGGAGAAAATGCTTCAGTGTACTTCCACAAAGGCTTCTTTAACTCTTTCCCACTGACTGCACTTTATCCATGATTGCAGTGGTTTTGAGGACCATATTTGACTATCTTTGCTTATCTTGTTGTTTTTTTAAAATGTTCTCATAGACCAACATTTACCTTCACCTACCTTGCACACTGGATCTTTTCCTTTTGATTTTCTGCTTGCCTACTAGCAGACTTTCCTAGCGTCCCTTGACCTTCTGTGAAAACCTTAATCCTTCTAATTAAATGTTGCCTCTTTTCCTGAACTGCTTTATAATATAAACCTACAGTTGGGATTTTAATTTCCTTCAGCTTGTGCTCATTTTAATACCATTCGATCCTCAGTTATAACATAACCTGTTCAACATGACATCAATAGTTGTTATCCGTTATCGCATACCCCTGTTGTATCAGTTAGCTTTTGTAGTGTAAGATCCACCCTGAAACATTAGTAGTTTTAAACCCAGCAAACCCGCTGCTGTTGAGTCCATGCTAACTTGCTGTGACCGTATATAGGACAGACTGAAAATCTTTTTAGAAGCAGGTTGCCTCGAGTTTCTCATGGAACCGCTCTACTGGGTTTGAACTACAACCTTTGGGTTGGCAGCTTTAACCATTATGCCACCCAAAATTCCCTTGGTTTAAATATGACCACTCTTTATATAGCTCATTATTCTATGAGCTAACCACTCATTTCTTCTGATTTGGACTAGCAAGGTGGATCTCTGCTGAGCTTTTCGTCTGTCTTTGATCAACTAACTAGTGGGTTGGCTGAGCACTGGGTGAGCTGGTGTGGCCTCATTTACATGTCTGATTGTTGGCAAGCTGTTGGCAGAACCACAGTCTGTATTATGTGTCTTATCCACCAGGGAGCATCCCTAGGTTTTTCATTTGGTGATTGTAGGGGCTTAAAAATCAACAAGAGTAGAACTTACAAGGTTTCTTGATGTCCAAATTGAGAGCTAGCATATCAATTAAAGCCATCAAACCTATTCCAACACTTAGTAACCCTATATGTCATAGTAGAACTGGTCTGTATAGGAGACTTCTACATCTTTCTCCCTCAAGTGTTGGGTCAGTGCTATCCGTTGACCTTAGCCAGTGCTCCATTAGGGACTTTCACATGTCACTTATGCTGTGTTTTGCTAGTCAATAAGACCAGCCCAGATTTAAAAGTGGAGAAATAAATTCCACTGCTTAGATTCCACTGCAAAAGTGTACCATCATTTTTACAATTTCCATGTATAGTCTTTGACATTTCTGTGTATATGATGATATTCTTGAGTTTAATTTTGTATTTTGTATTAACAGAGGCAAAGAATGGCAGTTTTGATCTTTCACTTCCCATCTATATACAAGACCGTCATTCACCCTAATCAGATCATGAGTCCAGTTTTAATGTTATTACTATAGTTTATTTTGTTCTCTAGCCTAAAGTTTACTTATTTTCAGTTTTACATCTGTTATAGCTTTTACCCTTCTAAGTTCTATGACTCTACTGCCTTTCAGTTGCTGACTTTCATATCTATAGTTTTCCCATTTTCAAAGTTTTACTCTCTTTAAACTTTTTTATGATAACTAGATTTCATGGTAAAATATTGCTTATATTCTACTACACCTTCTAGTTACAGGACATCAGGCATGCTAAAGTGTAGAGAGTGAGAACGAGGAAGATCCTCAACAAGAGAGAGTGATCCTATGCCAGTTAACCTGGTCTCAAACATAACAGTTGTGAGGTTGACGTTGGACAGACCAGTGTTTGTTCTGTTGTACGTAGGCAGTCTGTGTGTGTCAGAAGCAACACAACAACACCTAACAACAGCATTGTTCCTTGTCTTGTCCACGAGTGAACATCGCTTATCAGTTACCTTTCTTGGAGGTACCTTTCTTGGTTCAGGAAAAATCAGATTATTGGATGACTTGCTTTTAATACATATTTGATATCTTACTGGGTAGCAGTAATCTACTCCTCTTTACTCTTAAAATAGACATTAGGTGGCAGACATACATTTTGTAATTTCTGCTAAAGATCTTTGTGTTTTTTTCTTTAGCTTTCTGGGCAAATATCTTTGATTTAGAAGCTTTGAAATAGTTAAAGAGCAAGTAGTACTTTTTAAAAAAAAAAATTAGGCCTTGACCCCCAATTGAAGGATTTAAATTTTTAAAAAAGGGAGAAAGAGGAGCTTATACCAAGGGCTCAAATAGAAAATATTTAGAAATGAAGATGGCAACATGTGTACAAATACGCTTGATGCAAATGATGTACTGAATGTTATAAGAGCTGTAAGAGCCCCCAATAAAATTATTGAAAAAAAATTAGGCCTTGAAAAATATGTATCCCTCCCACCCCCAAGGGGGAGGAACAACAGAAACATGAATGAAGAGAGACAGCGGACTAAGATATGAAAATAATAATAACTCATAATTTATGAAGGGTTCATGGAGGGGGCTAGAGAGGAGCTGATTACCAAGGGCTCAAGTAGAAAGAAAATGTTTTGAGGAAAATATTGATGGCAACATATGTACAAATATGCTTAATATGTATGGATTTTTATAAGAGCTATAAGACCTTCCCCAGTAAAATGATTTATAAAAAGAAAGAAAAATATTGTACCTAAAAAAGTAATTTTCTTGTTTGTTTTTCAGGTATATGTAATGCATACATTAGCAGCTTCACTTTCTGCTTGTATTTATCAATGTCTTTGTGGTAGTCAGAATTACAGGTAAATATCGTTTTTATGAAATTAAGAATGCTTACAGTAAACATTCAGGTTTCATATTTTCTATGTTTCTGTTAGAGGCACTATATTCAGTGATATATTTTAAATAATGCAAGAAAGTATATGGTACTTTCTTTTTTTTAAAAGTGTTTTTGGTGGTCATGGGAACTACCCAGCCTTGCTCCCCGGAGAGCTGCTGCTGGATTGGAACCGCCAAGCCAATAGGCCACAGTCCTGCACTCAACCTCTATACCACCGGGGCTCAGCCCCAGTACTTTTTTCATTTTTGGAATGTTAGCTTATATTTTTATGGCAAATATATCTCAAAGTCTTCTCAGTATAATTTACTTATATTTTCTCTGAATGATCACTGCCTTCTGATAGCCATTGCACTAGACATTGAGAATTTTAACTTAAATGAAATAGTATTCTAAGATCTTTGCAGGGTTAAAGATAAACTTTTCCAACAGCTAAGTGGAATGCAGCATGGTATAATTACTTAAATGATAAACACTATAATACAGACAGTACATGATTAAGCATACTCAATCATGACTAATTATGACTAATCTGAGAAAAATTTAACAGAAGAGTTGATATTTGTATTTTCTTCTTACTAGTTTAAAATTTAACTTTAGTTTACCTAGGATTTAAAAATTATTGCCTGGAACTCTGAGAGTAGTCTTTTCTGTATCTATCTTCAGCTCTCTGAAATTTCCTACTTCTATTTAAATATGGTTTCTTTTCTGTTTTATTTTTTTCTCCTGGTAAATAAATACTATAATTTGTGAATCCATCCTATTTTTCTTATAATATCCTATCAGATATTCCATTTCTTGATCACTGTTATATAAGTTCAGGAGAAATCTTTGTTCATTTTCCACCTACTAATTAACCTTTCAACACTGTCTTGTTGTCGTGCTTGAGCCCTGGCTGTGTAGTGAGCTGCACATTGGGTCACTAACCAGAAGCTCAGTCATTCCAAAACCGCCAGCCTGCTCTGTAGGAAAGGGATGAGGTTTTCTACTCCTATCAAGCCTTGCAGTCTCAGATTTACAGGGGCAATCCTACTCTCTCTTACAGGTCACTATGAGTCAGAAGGGATTCAATTGCTATCGATTTTGTTGTTATTAATATTTCTGTCTGCCCATTCATTCATACCCCCTCCTCAAGTTCTTTGTGAAGTTACTTTCATAAGTTACTTTCTTTAAATTTCTGTTAAATTGACTTCCTCTTTGAAATCTTTTGCTATGCTTGCTATTTTTTTCTATAGTTGGGAGCCTTCTTTGTTGGTTTTTGGTAGTCTGTGCATTTTTTGTGTTTGGCTATTACTGTGACTGATACCCTGTTCAGTGTGCTGATTCTGTGGCTGTATCTCCACCATAACTTCACCTTGATTTCTTTGACCGTACTCATCTATGGCTTCACTTTATTTTCCTTAACTTTTCTTTCTGTAGGCTTAATGTAGCAGGTAATTTTTTTTTCTTTTAGCGTTTGTCTGTAATGTACTAGTCCCTATAGGTTTAAGCCAATAAATGTGCTCTATGAGGCAAATGAATCTAAAAGTCTTGTCAGTATAATGTTCAAATATGGGGTTACTTAAAAAAATATGAGGAGTATGTCCATTATCTTTGTTTTTTGGGGGGTGGGGTGGCATCACTGCCTCTGGTGGTCGTGGGCGCTACCTGCCTCTGGATTTGAACCAACAAGCCCATGGACCACAGTCCCGCACTCAACTATTTACGCCACTGGGGCTCAGCCCCAATTCTGTTTTTCCATGAATTTTTTTTTTTTGATGGGCATCACTGTCCTGGTGGGTGTAGGAGGTCCAGCTTTGCTCCTGAGAGCTGCTGCTGGATTTGAATTGCCAACCCTGTGGCCCACAGTCGCGCACACAACCACTACACAACCGGGCTCAGCCCTCCATGAACTTTTTGAAGCCTCATCATTGTTAAATATTTCTTTACTTAGTATATGATGTAGGACTTTCGGACAGGAATTTACAAATTTTGTTCCACACTCATTCAGAATTATTTCATAGTTTGGGGACAAGCTCTGTTATTTTTTATTCATTTGTTTAGTTCGCCTTACTTTGAATTATCCATTGCTTGGGGAGGCTTACCCTGAATTCTCAAATTGTATGAAATACTTTTTATTTCATATCATCCTGTGCATAGATTTGTGCCTAGGAACAATGTAATAAATTTATCTATGTTTCATTCCCTACCTGATTTCAAAGTCAGGGTGTAGAGAAGCCACGTTTTCCATTATAGGCCTAATGGTTGATGCGATGCCTAAGGTAGAGCCGGGTCCTCATTAAATAGCATTTGAACCTTACCTCACTTTGCTCTCAATCAGATCATTTGTTTGAAGTCCCATGCATAAGCTTGCTATTTGTGATCCTTAGGGATTTTCTTATTTGCATTTATTTTCTTTTCCACTAAATGACTATGCTTAAAACCTCTCACTTGTATTTTACTTTATGAGGTGTATCTATTTACACTTAAAACTGGTATGAGTAGTAAATAAAAACATTTTTGGGGTATCCTAGCAATTAGACCTAAAATATAAAAGTATTTGATGGGAAAGTCATCAGATTTAAATGTTCTTTTTTTTCCTTCTCTTAGTTCATTACAAACAAACCAGTTTACAGGAATGGTGTATCAGACAGTACTGCTTCCCCACCGACATTCTTTGAAAACAGGAAGCTTAGACGAAGCAGTAACTCCCAACACATCACCAGCTAAATGGCCAGGTATGAACAATTTGTGTAGCTGTGTTTTGTTTTTGGGTTTTTTTTTTCCTGCATCACTGCCCTGGTGGGAGTAGGAAGCCTAGCCTTGCTCCTGGAGAGCTGTTGCTGGATTTGAACCGTCAGCCCGGTGGGCCACAGTCCCGCACACAACCACTGTGTCACCAGGGCTCAACTGCATAGCTGTGTTTTTTATTGAAAGTTTTTGACTATGACTAAAATCACGTTTGGTTTTATAGTGTGATAATTATTATTAAATATTGCTAGAATTGGCACCATTATTCATCACTCTTCACAAATTACTTTAATATAAATTAATAATTTCCAGATCATTACACTAAAATAAATCAAGTGTTCTCTCTCTATTGTAGGTTGTAATTATTTATATACTTTTAATAATAGAAAAACACTTGTTAGTGGCATTGCAATTTTATAAGTGTTCTCTATTTTAGTTGCAACAGTGAGATTTTTTTTTTTGTCAGGACACTTTGAATTAGTAATTTAAATTGGGTTATTGTAGCTTAGCATTTGTTCATTAGCTATAATTGTTTTCCCTGATTATGAAACAAAGAAAGGACATGCTTAATCCCAAAGTGGTAATTGTTTCAAAGAATTGGAAATGACGTTACTTACTTTTAAAATTGATTATGAAATATGGCTATTTTTGTTGCTTATTATAGGAATAACTTCTCTAATTCGACTTTTGAATTCTTCTGGTGAGGAAGCCCACCCTGGGCTTACAGTTTTGCTCTGTGAAATTCTCACAGCAGTTTATCTGAGTCTCTTCATCCATGGCCTGGCGACTCATTCTAGTAATGAACTCTTCCGGATTGTGGCTCATCCTCTCAATGAAAAAATGTGGTCTGCTGTTTTTGGTGGAGGTGCACATATTCCCAGCAAAGAACAGACACATTCAAAAACTTTAACTGGTTAGTATTAAACCTTTTTACCTGTTTTGGGTTGTTTTGGTTTGCTTTAAGACTGAAACTTTATTCCTATGAAGAATAATTTTCTCAACTGTAATTACATTTAATTTAGTCACTGTTAAAAAGTTCTTTTATAGACTATTTTCTTAAATAGTTTTGTACTGAAAATGCAATATAAAGTTTCTGGTGCAAATCTTTAGCCTTAAGATACTAAAGCACCAGTCTGTTTCAACATATCAATGATTAAACTGTAATGTAAGTTTCTTAAATCTTTTACTATTGAAATTTTCATTTGCTTTGAAATACATTGTTATACTGGTTTTGTTCTATCCCGAATACAGACTCTTTCTTCTTTCTTTGGCAGGAAGGCACTTTGCTATGCCTAGCCCCCACCAGGTAGTGGTATTCTCCATGGAGTGTGTGGGCTTTTCCAAAGCTCTCTCAGCCATCAGTTCTCATAGCCCTCCCAGTCTTGCAGGCAAGATACTAGCTTTAGAAATAGGCTTTTATAGTTCAGCTTGCTTTGTGCTGGTTTGGAGGGGTTGGGGTACAACTGGTTGAATTTTATTTGTTTGGCATTTATAAAACAATGAGACATTTTCTTTAATGAAGTCATATTATTGATTTAAGTGAATGATTAGCATCTTATTAGACCATGTTTACTATTTTATAGTAAACCATGTTTACTATTTTTAATTGCCTGGTTTTAATATTTTTCCGTAGATTTTAACATCTTTTTTGATATGCAAAAATAAAGATATGTTAGTGCTAATCATGCTAAATCAGACTATTGCTTGAAATGAACAGAAATCATTTCATTTGAAGCTGCTTTATGATTTGCTCTTTGGATTTCTAAGTGTTTACAATGATATTAAAATACATGTATGCCATTGTGTCCACATTTTAATGCATTCTATTAAACTATATGTACTATACTAATTTTCAGATAGGAGCACCATTCATTTTTGCCCAGAAAAGAATCGTTATAACGCACTCCACCTTTCTGTTAAATTTTCTTTTTGTGAGTTAGTAGCTAATATGCAATTATCTTGGTTTTCAAATTTTAGTGGTTAAGTCAGTGCAAATGAAAGGATTAATAGATATAACTGAGAGCCAGATTCATCCAATACTGACATATTAAAGAAGTTTAGAAGAGTGCATTTTTAAATGCAAGACATTTATATCCATATTTTAGATACCCAACAGGCTATTTGATCTATTTATGAAATTTAATTCAGTTCCTTCATATTACCTAGTGCTTCGATACCATCCATACTAAAACTATCTAGTTTTCACTAAGATATAGCCTGGATTATGAAATAAAACCAGTTTAGCTTAGTTCATACTGTCTCTATTTGTCTGAAATCATTTCTTTAATTCCCAGGACGTGCTTACTTTTTAAACTTGCTCCTCCTACCCCGCTCCACCCAAATCCCGCCCCAGACAAACAAGGTTTCAGTGCCAGATTTTTATGTTTAGCACTTATAATAGAACAAATTCAATTTATAACTTTGAATAGAAAGTAGCACCCTCTCCCCCCCCCCCCCCCCCCCCCAATAAAGGCTCAAATGGCTTTTTATTTAGACTTTGCAAGTCCTTTGGTCTCCGACAAAATGAACCTCTGCCTTTGTAACCCACAAGTTACCATTGACAAGAGGTGAAGAAATGAGGCTGTGGTCCAATGAAATGGTTTTCAGAAAAAGAGACAATTACTTACACTAGAGGTAAATACTGTATGATGTTGCCCTATATGAAGCATTGTGTTGCCTTTCCTGTTAAAAAGAATACAGATGTTATGAAAAAGTCCATATTTCTGAGTCAGTGTATCTTAGCATTATATTGACATTCCAGGAAAGAGTACTTTCGGACAAATTACATTAGAAGGAATGAATTTTAAATTTTCCTGCCTTGGCCCCTGACTTTCTTGACATAGGTAGGAGCGAGCTAACTCATTTTTGAATGCTGTAAACTACTGAAAATGCACCTTACTAATGAATTTGTCTTCTTCTGAGACTTGACTCCATCCTGCCTGGTCTTCATCTGCTGGTCAAATTTATTATATAGTTTTATTTCCCTGGCTCATTTTCATTGCTCTAAATTAATTTCATTCTACCTTTTATCCTTATAAATTTCAAATGAAAATATGCATTCTCAAGCATTTTAATATTTTAATTATTGTGACATATATTTGTGATTTTTTAAAAAATTATCTGTGCTTTATCTTTTAATTTTAATTTAAAAAGACCACCTTCATATGAAACATTGGGCTCTAAATTTAACTAAAGAAAAATCTTAAAAGTCTATGGGACCTAAGATTCATAGCTTTACTAGGGTTAGTGCTGTAAGTCCAAGGGTTACAAACTTCGATCTTAGAGAAAATACATACTTGTCCTTTTGATGTTAGGTAAATTTACCTTCACTTTGCAATGATTGACTTATCCTAGTTCACAACAGATTCTTCACCACAATTACAATCATCACGTGCATTCAAATCATTAAACAGCTTTCACCCTTTTCTTGGACTGATCCAAAAACCATCCCCACTGCATGTCATTTCTGACTCAGAGGATTCCCAAGACTGAATCTTTATAGCCGTAGTCAGTGAGCTCCTTCTGTCTTGGAGCAGCTGGTGGATTTGAACCGCTGACCTCCAGTTAGCAGCCTAGCCGTGATCCCTTGGCTTCTCTTCATAGCAGGAAAAGAAATAAGTCTGCCATTTACCATCAGTCAGGTCCAACTCTCAGCGGCCCTATAGGATAGAATAAAACTGTCACCATGTTTTTCCAAGACTAAATCTTTATGGGAAAAGAAAGCCTCATCTTACTTCCATACAAAAGTTGATAACTTTGAACTGTGGTTAATAGCCCGATGTTTAGCCCACTCTTCCACCAGTCCTCCTAAGAGACCAAATAAAAATCATGTACATCTGTCTGTTCCGACTTACATGGAACAGATGAAGGCTGTCAAGTATACTTATTTACCTGACAATTCAACCAGCATCAAAATATTACTGAATATTACTGAAATCAGTGTTAGAACTTTCAAACCCATGAGCTAAGAAATGTTTGCATAAAGGCAGTTGCGTCAGAGGATTTTAAAAATTATACATTTTTCTTAATATGCTTGCTATAAATTCTGATTTTATTTTTCTATGCAATAATTGTCAAATTATATTTCTCTGTATAATTATTATATATTTTATATGCTAATTTTGAATGAAAGAATATCTCAATATAATTAAAGTTATTAAAATAATTTTCATTAGACTGAGTCTTGGCAGATCTGACAAAGAGAACTATTGTACCCTGCCAAAATGTTAATATACTTAAATCTGCAATTCTGTACATAAATCTGTAAAGCAAGTGACTTTTAGAATATTTAAAATATTTTTCTTTTTTTTCCTTTTAAAATCATTTTATTGGGGGCTAGTACAACTTTTATCACAATACATACATACATACATACATTGTGTCATGCACATTTGTACATTTGTTACCATGATCATTCTCAAAACATTTTCTTTCTACTTGAGCCCTTGGTATCAGCTCATTTTTTCCTCCCCTCTTCACACCCCTCCCTCACAAACACTTGATAATCTATAATTATTATTTTGTCATGATTTACACTGTCTGACATCTCTCTTCACACACTTTTTTATTGTCCATCCCCCAGGAAGGGGATTAGATATAGATTCTTGTGATCAATTCCCCCTTTCTACCCTACCTTCCCTTTACCCTCCTGATATTGCAACTGTCATTATTGGTCCTGAGGGGTTTCCTGGATTTCCTGTTTACAGTTTTTATCTGTACCAGTGTACATCTGGTCTAGCTGGATTTGTAAGGTAGGATTGGGATCATGATAATGGGAAAGAGGAAACATTAAAGAACTAGAGGAAAGTTGTATGTTTCTTCAGTGCTGTACTTCACCCTGACTGACTTGTCTCCTCCCCGTCATCCTTCTGTAAGGGGAGATCCAGTGGCCCACAGATGGACTTTGGTCTCCACTCCTCACATCCCCTCATTTACATTGGTGTGATTTTTTGTTCTGGGACTTTGATACCTGATTCCATCAACACCTCATGATCACACAGGCTGATGTGCTTCTTCCATGTGGACTTTGTTGCTTCTCCATTAGAGGGCTGCTTGTTTATTTTAAAGCCTTTAATACCGCAGACACGCTCTCTTTTGATAGCCGGGCATCATCAGTTTTCATCAGGTGCATTGCTTATGCACCTGTTTGGCCTTCAGTGATCGAGTCAGGAAGGTGAGCATATGGAATGCCAGTTGAGTGAAGCAGAGTGTTCTTGCACTGAGGGAGTACATGAGTAGAATCCCAATGTTTATCTGCTACCTTAATAGTAAGCCTATAATGTATGCACATAGATCTATTTCCCCATGGTCATATATAGATATACTTGTATATGTACATGTCTGTATTTAGATCACTATAAATACCCCTTGCCTCCTAGTTCTTTCCTCTATTTCCTTTTACTTTCCTCTTGCTATCACTATCATGCTCAGCCTTCATTTGGGTTTCAAAAATTCCTCAGTTACATTGCCCTTAATCAAGCTCTACCAGCCCTGCACCCACCTCGCCACAACAAGAGAAAAGAAAACAACAACAACAAAAATAACAGAAGAAAAGGAAAGCCTATAAATAGTTCAAAGTCTACTTGTTGACCTTTAAGAGTGTGATTTATGGTCAAGTCTGATGGAGTGCCACACTCTCGCCCCAAAGTCTATTTTTGGTATTATTGGGCACTTCCTTGCTCTGCTCCCCTTGCTGTACTGTTGCACACCTTTAGTGTATTGTCTCGGTGTGGTGGGGTCAGGTTCTCACACATTGTCTCCAGTGTTGTCTATGGATCAGTGACGGATGTTGTATCTCATAGGCCTTATGGTCCTCTCTCTGCATTGGCTGTTCTGAGCAAGGATATAGTCCTCAACATTTGGTCGGCCAGAAATGTGCTCCACTTTCTCTTCCTCCCCCTTCATTTGCTCCTGTGTGCTCTGATCAGACATGACCCTCTCCCTGAGCTGTAACCGCAGTGCTGTCCTCTGAAGTAAATTCTTCTGGAGGCCAGGAGACTGTCTACAGACCTCTCCATTGCTTCCCTGCTCCATGCATGGCATATATTGCATTCACATCTTGGAGTACTGAGTTGAGGTCTCGTCCTTCTTTCCCTGTGGAGATGTAAGCAATACCCGTCCCTTGAGTGGGTTATTGCCCTGTTCCCCCTCTAGCTGCCCTGCTCTTTTTTTCCCTTTTATTCCTCTCTTTTTGAGTTGGCTCTCATATATATTCCGGGATTTGCTCTGACCTCTGCCATAACTTCCTGGTCTCACTTCAGGAATGTTTGTATCGAGTAGCTTTTTCCCATGTCCCTTTTGCATTTTTTTTTAAGTTTACCTCAGTGGACTCATCTTATACTTTACATTTTGTTTGGCTTACTTCGCTTAGCATAGTTTCCTCCAATTCTTCCCATGTGACAATGTGCTTCCTGTGTTCAGTGCTATTTAGTGATGTGTGGTACTCCGTTGCATGTATTCTCAATAAAGACTGATGCTCCTAGTTAACTAAGACTAGTAAAGGTGTGGTGTGAATATGTAATTTTAAATTATTTTTGCTGCCTAGATTTAATTTTTTTAATCATTTTCCTGAGGGCTCATACAGCTCTTATCACAATCTAATATATACATCCATTATGTCAAATACATTTGTACATTTGTTGCCATCATCATTTTTAAAACTTTTTTCTGCTTCAGCCCTTGGTATCAGCTCCTCATTTTGTTTAAGCTCAAAATAAGCTATGCAGTAGTAATTTTTAAAAAATATTACTCTTATTCTTGTTAACAATTAGAAATCCATGTTTGCTTTTATTACATGCTGTATAGCAAAATGTTTTTATTTTATTAAAATAATTTTTACTGTATACTGTATTTTATAACATACAATTTCAGAATTTGAATTTTCTATCTTGATAAATTACAGTAGTGATTTTTTAAGTTTCCACAATGGAGAATGAAATGTAAAATGAGTATTCTGTTATTAGTGATTTTGTCATGTTTTATTTCTATGAGAATGCTAGTGATCTGAGCATTTTAAAAGTCTACTTTTAGTATTTTGTTATGTTAACTGCAGATTTAAAAATCTTACTATTTTGCTTTTCCCATAAAACGTATACAAAAATAAAATGTTATATTCAGTATTTAATGTTTTTTAATATCATCTTTCACTGAAATATGCCCAATTACTTGAATAAATGGGTTAGATTTGAGCACACTTTTTTTGGGCCTTGTTTCCCCCCCACCTACCCCCTCTACCCCGAAGGGACAGGCCACAGGAGGCCTGCCCAAGGACCTGAAGGCACCCTTTCTCTCTCTCCTGTTTACAAAAGTCACACGTATTGTGGCAGGTGTTGAGCACACTTACATATATAAAATAAAACCAGCTCTTTAAAATGTATTTAAATATGCCCAAGACTATTCTTACTGTCTAAAGAAATTGTAAAAGACTGTTTTCTTTGGGTTGGGAGTTTTTTTGGCTTTTGGGGGCATCACTGCCTCTGGTGGTTGTGGGAGCTCCCCAGTGCTGCTTCTGAGAGCCACCGCTGGATTTGAACTGCCAAGCCCGCGGGCTGCAGTTCGGCACTCAACCACTTATGCCACTGGGGCTCAGCCCGGGTTGGGAGTTTTTCTTCAATAATAAATACCTGTTTTTTGTTAGAAATCTTGGGTATACATTTAGGGCTATATAATATAAATTTTAGTTTAAAGTTTAAAAAGCATAGGTAGAAAACTTTAAAAGGTCACATATGTAAACATATAAGCACAAATATCTTCGTTATCCTTTTTCACTGTTAAAGTCTGATGAGAAATGAAAGAATGAACCTTATGTTTCCACAGTACTGGGTGGTATTGCAAAGTATCATATATATAAACTGACCCATATATCAGCCAGTGCACCTAATTTTACCACAAAACCTACATTAAAAATATGCTCAAAAACTCCATTTATACTTGAGTATATATGGTAACTTAAATATATTTTGTCCATTCCAATTTGTAATACATATTTTGAATCTGAACTCGAATCTTATGAACAGAGCCAGAGTGAAGGATAAATAGTTGTCTAGTGCCAAAAATCCAGAGAAACCTCATTGCCATCAAGTTAACGCAGACTCATAGCGACCCTGCAGGACAGGGGACAACTGGGACTGTAACTCCTTGTGAAGTAGAAAATCCCTTCCTTCCCCTGAGGAGCACCTGGTGATTTTCAAACTGCTAAAGTGATTTTCACACACTTGTTGACCCAGATACTAGGTGTGATTTTTTTTTCCTTAAAGAAAACATTATTTTCCCTTACTACATACTTTTTCCCTCTACTTGCATGCCCCTTCAATCTCCTTCCTCCTTTCTTTCCTTCCTCTGCTCACTCTCTCCTTCCTCTCCTTGTTCCTCTTGTGCCTCTTTTCTTCCTTCCTCCTTTACACTATCATTGTTCTCTCCTCTCGTCAGCTTCTCTTCTCTGTCTTCCTTCATATAATTAATTTTTTTAAATTAGAGCATTTGTCTTTTTATGGTACAATTTAAAGTATATTTTAGACATTAGACCCTTGTCAGATAACTGTCAAAAATATTTTCCCCGTCCAGGTTCTGTTTCTACCCTTTGATAAAATCTTTTGATATGTATACGTGTTTTATTTTTAGGAGGACTCAGTTTATCTTTTGTTCTTTGTGGGTTTTTTATTGTTTGAATAGTGTATTTCTGCCATAAAGTGGAACCCCTAGCTTTTGTCCCTGTGTTATCTTCCAGTCCTTTATAGGGTGGGGTCTTTGATCCATTTTGAGTTTGCTTTTGTGTGTGGTGTCAGGTGTGGATCCTGTTTCATTTTTCTGCACCTGAGCATCTCATTTTGCCACCACCATTTATTAAAAGAGGCTGTCTCTTTTCTGTTGGGTGGACTACAAACAAAAAATGTTGGTATGTCGTTTTATGTTTCCTGCCATTAGGTTTACATATTTTAAACATGTTCCCCTCTATATAATTTTTCTTTACCTTTTGTCATGTGTCTGGATTCACAGAATGTGCATTCAGTTATTTCCTGTTTTTGAAAACCCTCTTATATTTTGCTTTTAAAACTTTATTTTGGATTATAAAATAATTTGTTCAAAATCCATTAGTCCAGGATTACAAGTAAGTTTTGAAGGAAGCTCTCTTTGTATCAAGATTATACTCATCTAAGAACAAAGGAAGTAAAAGAATAGTGTTAAAATCAGGTGATAATGGTTCTTAAACTTAACCGTTGATTTTTGATAGGTAAATATATATTTCACTGGATGAAACCATTGATTTCAAGTTTTAGGGTGTGTGTAAATATGAGGAAGCTTAAAAAATGTTTGGAAAAGTTGAATGAAAGGATAATGGAGTTTTTCCATGAAATGTTCTCTCTTCCCCCCCCACACACACAATATATACAGCAGATAAGTTGGAGACCTGTTAATTTTCAAGTGTTAATAGGACCTAAGATGAATGAACATTTTATCTGACCATTCCTTTCAAAGTTATTTGAAAAGACTAAGCAATAGTAATACATACAATGTGAATGTTCAATTTTATTAAAATTAATTTTTTAATGTAAAAAATAAGTTTTACCTCAGCTAAACTAGAAACTTGATATAATGCATGTGCATGTTGAACAGCTTTAAAAAATAAAGTTATATTAAAGCATACATTTTTGCATTCCTTTGGAAGGTAAGTAAATTTTCTGTGCAACCATTATTAGACAATACTTACTTTAAAGCTGCCTTACTTTAAAGCTGTTTCCTTATCTATTAGACAGCGTCTATTTTGGGAAAAACCTTGATTTTGTACTGATTTGTGTCATATGACTTTGTGTATAATGTATAGAAAATTTGTCAGCTGTTTTCTCTTTATACTTTCTCTCTCTCCTATATAATTCCATTGACCAGAAAATAGCATCTTAGTGGCATTTCCAAAAGAATGAATCAGCTTAATTAAGTGGGTATGGTGCTTGAATTTTAAAATTCCTAATGAAAAAATATAGTTTGCTATAAAAAGACCAAGGAATCACTGAAGAATCTCCTAAGTGAGTTGTTGCTTTTTAATTAACATTGACATCCATGATATATATAAATATATAAATATATATTTTAAAGAAATATAGAACATTTTCCTAGATATCTTGTAGGGAAACTTTTCTCCTTAGTATGCTAAATACATAGTGGGTAAGTCAACATTCAGAAAGTAAGAGACAAGTTGATATAAAAGAATAAATTGTTATATGAACAGAGATGTTTTCCCTGTACTTTATTTATTTACTTACATTATGCCTTCAAAATAGTAACCACATTCTTTTTTATACTTAATTTGTAGTTAACTTTAGATCTTTCATAAAGACAGATAAGATATGTTCCATGAAAATAGTATTTAATTTTATAATGCTTTATTTTGTTGTTGTTAGTTTCCTCATTAGTGGAAGAAGGAGAAAAACAGACCAAACCATTTAGGCCATCAAAAATGTCTTGCAGAGAAACTGCTTCACCACCAGTAATCCAGGAGTCCCTAGCAGTGAAAGAGAAGTTCATCCCACCTGAGCTCAGCATCTGGGACTATTTCATAGCCAAGGTAATGCATGTACTAAGTGTAACTTTTGGCATTTGCAAATATTTACTTGATTCTTATTTAGATATTTTGCATTTTTTAATCAGGTTACATTCAAAGAAACTGGGCCATGATATATTTTTTTTTACCGTATTTCCAACCAGTTTTTCAAGAAGTTTTTTGAGAAATTAAGGATTTCACAGTTTAAACAAAACCATTAACTTGATTAAATATAATGTTAATTTACTTGATAGTAGTTGAAGGAATCCAGAGTTAACGTATCCTGGTCGTCGCTACTCTTTCATTCCTCTTCAGGCATTCCTTTCTTTGCACAATTGGAATTTGACACATTTACTTTGCTGCTGTTTAGTTGGATAATCCACCCCCCACAACGTGGTCACATTCAGTTACTGTGTTAAATATAAATAGCATATAAAAGAGCCCCTGGATGAAGCAAACACTTAAAACACCAGCTATTTGTCAAAAAGCTAGCTATTTAAGGTGTCTCAAATGGCACCTCCCAAGACTGGTCTGGTGATCTGTGTCTGCAAGGTTACAGCCTTTAAAACTGCATGTATGCATTTTACTCTGCGTTCAGTGTCACCGTGAGTCAGAATCTACTCACCAGCAACTCAGAGCGGTGAGGGCAGTAAAAACTTTCCTGCCAGCTTTCTCTAGTCTCCAGTTCACTACCTACCTAACAGGTGCAGCAGGGTCACTTCTCTCCAAGTAGAATGGCATTGGTGATTGTGCATTACCAGTTTATACATGAACCATAAAGTATGTAGTTATATTTACTCCTTGTCTCCTGTGATAAACCCATATAACATTTTACAAGATTAGATTATCTCAAAAAGCAAATGGCCAGCAAAGTTGAAAATACAGTAAATAAATAAAAAGTAAAACCCTGGAAGTGAAATTCAATTCTAACCTAAAATGAAACTATAGAAGAACTGGTTTACTGGGATGCTGACATTGCTGCTCTTACATTTAAGAGACTCCAGATATCGCACAGATATAGATATATAATCCAGATATAGATTGGATTATATAAGATGCAATCCAGATATAGATTGGGTGCTGGTGAAAATTACTGAACATGCCACAGATTGCCGGGAGAGTAAGTAAATCTGTCTTGGGAAAAGTGCAGGCACAGTGCTCCTTAGAAGCAAAGATGACCAGACTTGGACTCACCTGTTCAGGATAGGCCAGTCTCTGGAGACTGCAAAAGTAGACCAGCAGTAAAAAAGACAAAGAATACCAAGCAGATGGTTTAATACAGTGACTGAAGCGGGTGTGTGGACATAGCAATGATTGTGAGGCGGGTCGGGACGAGGCACTGTTTGATATGTGATATATAGCATTGTGTGGGTCAGAACAGACTCAGTGGCAACTGACAACCACCGCATGGCTGTGTCGGAGACATAAAGTAGGCAGGTTCTAAGTACTTAAAAATTAGCCTATTTGTGCTCTGTTTAAACCCATCAAATGTATATAAATTTGAGGTTGGTACTGGAATGCCTTTTAGAATAAGAGGCCTCAGTTTTCTATGAAGAAGTAACCCAACCCAGGACCCATTTTTTAATTCATTTGCATAACATTCTAAATCATGGTCTCATTCAGATTCCAACTTTGGGATTTATAGGAATCCCCAGATCTACATCTTAGCCCCAAATCTTTGAATTTTAGTAAATAACAACTTCATCCATCTTTAGAGTTGCTTGAACCCACGATTCAGAAATCATTATTCCTTTTCTCACTTAACCTTCTTCCCTGAAGTAAATTTTGTGAATGCTCTCTCAAAAACATACCTTGAATTTATTATTCCTATCACTTAGACCTTGTGTCTAGGCTGCCGTTTCTAGGTCTTACTTCATCTCTTCATTTTCATTCTTACCATTTGATTTTTCTGTCACCTCTGAGTGGTCACAGTAATGTTGGTAAATTATAAACCTCAGTTCTTGTTTTTTACCTAAAACTCATTGGGAGAATTCCATTACACTCCTTACCATGATCCACAAGATACTGTCTTATGGCATTCTCTTCAGCGTTTCTCCTCTTTCTTAGTAGATTTGAGTCAAGCGGTTTATACAAATTTCATTCCATTTTAGAACCTTTCTTAATCTTATTTTCACTGTCTACATGTGTTTTCTTTCCTCTTACTATATGGCTTATTCATCTTTGCCCTGTAAGTCTTTTTCTACATAAATGCCACTTAAAAAAATAACTTTATTGGTGGCCCACACAGCTCTTTTCACAATTCATGCATACATACATTGTGTCAAGCACAATTGTACATTTGT
This sequence comes from Nesogale talazaci, assembly GCA_004026705.1. NCBI lineage: Eukaryota > Metazoa > Chordata > Mammalia > Afrosoricida > Tenrecidae > Nesogale > Nesogale talazaci. The sequence continues at coordinate 67,118 of PVJH01002175.1, read as the reverse complement.
TGCCATGATCATTTTCAAAACATTTTCTTTTCACTTGAGCTCTTGGTATCAGTTCCTCTCTATTTTTTTCCCACCCTCACGAACCCTTGATAATTTATAAATTAGTATGTTTTTCATGTCTTACACTGACTGGTGTCTCCCTTTACCCACTTTTTCTATTGTCCAGCCCCCAGGCAGGGGGGTACATGTAGATCACTGATCTGTTCCTCCTTTTTCCATTACCTTCCCCTTACTCTCCTGGTATCACTACTCTCATTATTGGCCCTGAGGGGTTTGTTTGTCCTAGATTCACTGTGTTTCCAACTCTTATCTGTAGCAGTGTGCGTGCTCTTGTTTAGCCTGATTTGTAAGGTAAAATTGGGGTCAAGATAGCAAGGGGAGGAAGCATTCAAGAACTAGATGCAAATTGTACGTTTCATCATTGCTATACTGCACCCTGACTGGCTCATCTCTTGTGACCCTTCTGTGAGGAGATGTCCAGTTGTCTACAGATGGGTGCTGGGTTTCCACGTCACACTCCCCACATTAACGTTGATATGATTTTGGGTCTTTGATGCCTGATACCTCATCCCATCGCCACCTTATGATCATACAAGCTGGTGTGCTTCTTCCATGTGGACTTTGTTCCTTCTCAGCTAGATGGATGTTTGTGTATCTTCAAACCTTAAAGACCCCAGACGCTATCTTTTTTGATAGCTTTCTTCACCACATTTGCTTATGTACCAATTTTGTCTTTAGCAATTATGTCTTTGGCTGAGCCCCGGTGGCATAGTGGTTGTGTGCGGGACTGCGGCCCACTGGGACGGAGGTTCAATTCCAGCAGTGGGGCTGGGCCTCTTACTCCCACCGCCAGAGAGCAGTGATGCCCCCCCACCAAAAAAAAGAAACAAAAAACAAAACAAAACAAAGCAATTATGTCAGGAAGCTGAGTATCATGAAATGCCTGGTTATTAGTACAATGTGTTCTTGCATTAAGAGAGTACTTGAGTAGAGGTCCAATGTGTGTCTGTTCCTTAATGCTTAACATTAAATATATGGACATAAATCTATTTCCCTATCATTATAAATATATTTGCACATCTTCATGCCTGTTTTTAGACTTCTGTAAATGCTCACTTGCCTCCTTAGTTCTTTCCTCTATTTCTTTTAACTTTCCCATTATCATGTTCAGCCTTCATTCAGGTTTCATTGCCCCTCATCAAGCCCTACCAGGCATGCTACACCCTCCTCGCTATTGATTTTAGATCACTTTTTGTTCCCTGTCTCTGGGTTTGTTAACAGCAACTTCTTTTCTCCCTCCTCCCTTTCTACCATGTCCCCCCAGAACTGTATGTCTTGTTGTTTTAGCTTCTGGATTGTTTATTCCTGCCAGCTTATCTACATAGGCATGCAGAGGCAATAATAAGCAGAAAGAACAAGACAGAGCAAAACTAAACAAAAGAAAACAAAGCAGTTGGGCTGAGCCCCAGTGGCGTAGTGGTTGTGCGCGGGACTGCAGCCCACTGGGACGGAGGTTCAATTCCAGCAGTGGGGCTGGGCCTCCTACGCCCACCACCGGAGAGCAGTGATGCCCCCCCAAAAAAGAAAACAAAGCAGCAACAAAAACCCAACAACTAAAAAGAAAAGTCTATAAGTAGTTCCAGGTCTGTTGGTTGACCTTTAAGAGTGTTTTCCAGTCCACTCTTACGGGATGCCATTCCCTGGTCCCAAAGTCTATTTTTGGTATTCCGCAGGGATTTTATTGCTTTGCTTACCTTGCTGTACTATTGCATACCCTTAGATTTCCCCTCGGTGTGATACTATGGTCAGATTGGGCACCATTCCCGCACAGTGCCTCCAGTGTTGTCCTTCCTAGTGCTGTGGGTCAGTAAGAGACATGTCTTGTGGTGGGATCAGCCCTGTGGTCCTCTGTGTGCATTGGCTGCTCTGAGCAGGAATATCATCCTCAGCGCTTGGTGGAGCAGCATGGATTCCACTCTCTCTCCTTCCCTCTTCCTTTGCTCGTGTGCTCTGATAGACATGTCCCTTTCCCTGAGCTTTAGTTCAGTGCTTCTTTCTGAAGTTAGCTCTTCTGAGGGAGGAAGAACTAGCTACATAGTTGGGATTGGGTAAGCGCCGCTGGCCTCTCTATTGGTTCCCTTCTTCATGCCAGTATGTTCTAGTCACCTCTTAGCACAAGGGGTTGCAGTCTTGTCCCCCTCTCTCTCTCCTGTGGAGAATTAGACAACGCCCTTCCCTTGAGTGGATTAGTGCGACCCATGTCTTTTTCTTTTCTCCTCCTTTTTAGTTGGGTGCCATATTTATCCCTAGATTGGGTCTGGAAATGCCACTTTTCAAAGAGCTCATCTAGCTCTCTCTTATCCCACTTAATATGTCTAATAGTTATTTGTTTCCACTAAATATGTCTTATATTTAGTTTCCAGTTATTTATTTCCACTAAAATGTAAGATGCATCTTTATCCTTTGTATAGTTCTTATGTCCATAAATTCTCTTTGGCATATTGTGAGTGCTTAATAAACTTTTTGTTGAGTGGATGAATGAAGGACAAAGTAATTGATCATAAAAATAATCTATTTTAAGAAACATAAATATAAATAGGATGCATTACTTTACTCTGCATAAACTTGAGTAGGCTAAATCAGATGTTTTTGTGATACATCTAGAATAATTGTATTTTTCATTTTAGCCATTTCTACCCCCTTCCCAAAGTAGAGCAGAATATGATTCAGAGGAGAGTCTGGAAAGTGATGACGACGATGATGATACTTTATCATCAGATTTCCATCTCCAAGAGCATTCAAACTCAAACTCATATAGGTATGGAATTTAAGTGTCTTAAAGGAAATACGTTATCACCGTTTATATAAATAATACTTTGTGAAACAATGCATGTGTAATTAATAGTTTTACCAATGGTAGCATTCTAAGTTAAGCTGGGTTACATTTTGATCATCTGAGTAAATAGTCTATAATTTGTATCCTTCCTCACAGATTATGCTATGAGATTATTTTTTGCCATGTGCTGCTTTAAGATAAGCCCTGTCATTTTTGCTTAGAGAATCCAATCATGTCTTTTCAGTAGAACTCTAATCCTTTAAGATGTCAGTAAATTGTGTTAAGAATTAAGGTTGCAGATGGACATTGAGCCTCAACTCAAGTGCTCCCTCAACACAAGAACACTTTGCTCTAACAACCTCATATTCTGTGATGCTCACCTTCTGACACGAAAGCTGAACACAAAATGAGTGCATAACCAAATGTGGTGAAGAAAATTCATGGTGCCTGGCTATCAAAAGATAAGAGTGTCTGAGGTCTTAAAGACCTGAAGATAAACAAGGGGCCCTCTATCTGAGAAGCAACAAAATTCACATAGAAGGACACCAGCCTGTGTGATCATGAGGTGTCGATGGGGTCAGGTATCAGGAATCTAAGACTCATGTGAATTGGAGTGGGAAGGAGGGGACATAGAGTTGAGAATCAAAGCCCATCTGTAGACAATTGGACACCCCCTCACAGAAAGGTCCCAGGAAAAAGAAGACTCTGCCAGGGTGCAGTATAACACCAATAAAAACACAAATTTCCTCTAGTTTTTTGGTGCTTCCTTCCACTACCAGGACCTCAATTCTACCTTACAAGTCCAGCTAGATTAGAACGAGCACAGTGCTGCAAATAAGACCCCGCAACATAGGGAATCAAGGATAGATAAACCCTTCATGGCCAACAATGAAAGTAGAGATACCAGGAGGATTAGGGGAGGGTGAGAGGACAGAGTGGGAATCAATCAGAAGGATCAACCTATAACTTCCTCCTAGAGGGACAAACAACAGAAAAGTGAGTGAGGAGAACAGAGGATGATGTAAGATAATGGAAATAGTAATCTGTAACTTATCAAGGGCTCCTGAGGGAGGGCAGGCAAGGGAGAGAGGGGTAAGAAATGGGGAACAGATATCAGGGGCTCAAGTGGGAAGAAAATGCTTTGAAAATGATGATGGCAGCATATGTGGAAATGTGATTGCCCCAATGGATAGATTATGATAAGAGATGTAAGAGCCCCCAATAGAAGTATTTAATAAAAAAAAAAAAAAAATTAAGGAAAGGAAGCAGGAAAAAAAAATCAGTAAATAAGTACTCACTTTTAAAAGATTGTCATATCCCTACAAATTTAAGACAACTGTCTTAAAGAATACAAAATGATATTTTTGCTACTGGAAATCTTTTTTTTTTGGGGGGGGGGGTTGGGGGGGCATCACTGCTCTCCAGTGGTGGGAGTAGGAGGTCCAGCCCCACTGAACTACTGGAAATCTTAAACACTTTAAATGTACATTAGAAATCATTTAGAAAGTGATTTCGGTATGTAGTATTTCCTAATCATATTTAGCATGAAGGCAATGAAGACAACCGTGGCTTTACAGTGTGACTGATATCTCCATGCTTACCTGGTGCACCGCATGCAGCATACCTAAGGGTCTTCCAGAGTATGCTTGTATTAATGGAACTTTCATATATATTCTGAATTCAGCTTTTATTCTCAGTGTTTTCCGTGTTGTTTGGAAGATTTTTTTGTTTATTTGTACAGAATATCCAACTACAAAATTTAGGAAACATGAACAGGTGACAAAGTATACTATATAGAGTAAAAGGAATCAATTGCAATTTCTTCATTTTATGCATAAAACGTTTATCACGAAAGATTAAGTCACATATTTAGTTTCTACAGATGACTCATATCATTCAAATATAATTACAGCACAGCTCTTAAATTTAGGATGAGGGTGATCATAGACTGTCTCTTTAAGAAACTATTAAAAGCTTAGGACCATCTCCTCACTAAATTAAAAGACACAAAATAAGTATATATAAAATAGAAACAGCATCATTAGAGTTATTCTTGAAGATTGGAATGACTTTCCTTTTTATTGTTAAGTAATTCTTCTTTTATTTAAATAGCAAAACCTTCTCTCCCATAAACCCTTTTCATTTTATTGATGACACCACCATTTTTCCACTAAGCCATGTTTGAAATTTTGGCATTATCATTATCTTCCAAAACTAAAGAGTTTTAGAAATTATGACGTACATATACTATATCCATCACATCGGTTATGGCAGTATTCTACAAGTGATAATGTAATTATAAGATATGAAGTTAGGTTGGAAAGTAGTCACAATTATAGTAGCTGAGAGACATCAGGTTTCCCAACATATGTGTTATTAAATCCTATTATTATAAAAGTGTGTCTAGACACTGTATGTCTGGTAGATCCAGACGTACATGCCCAAACATAGGTAGACAAAACAATAATAGTATAACCTGGTTATCTCTTAAGTTACACAATTGAAAGTTTATTTACGTTTGTCTATTCGATATACCTTTAATTTCCAAACTGCTACCTGAAATTTTAACATTTTTAAGTTGAAAATTGTCTCAGTAAATGATTACCTAATTTACTTTAATAAATAAAATGATTTGTACTATCAAATACTGTTTGCATATTATATAGTAAACATACAAGCTGCCCACTCCCAGCTCAAATAAAGTCCTGTTATTCCTGAGTTTTGAGATATATTCTCACATGTTTGATATACTGTGTGTATTTGAAAGGTATATGTATTTTATTAAGAAGTAGTATGTTAAGTAAAGAGGTAGTATGTTAATGGTGTGAAGGAAAAAGTAGAAATGTACAAGAGAAACAAGCTGTTATGGGGATGAAACATTTTATTGAAAGGAAGAGCTATACTATTTTAACTAATTGGTATAATTTTTTCTGTTGGCCTAATTTAATTTTTAAGACATCGTTCAAAAGTAAAACTGTATAAAAATCAAATACTTTGAGGGCTTTTTGCTTCTTTTGTTATTGCATATAATGCTAGCATGAGTAACTGTAGATAGATATTTTCATTTCCTTGGGTATATTTTCGGGGTAGATTCCTAGTCATGAAATTGTTGGACCAGTAGACAATATGTTCTTTTTAATATCTAAGTAAATATTTAACAGAGCCACTGTTGCTTTATTTTCAGTTGGTCTTTGATGCGATTGGCTATGGTGCAGTTGGTACTCAACAATTTGAAGACTTTCTATCCCTTTGCAGGTCATGATCTTGCAGGTAATTAATGTTATAGCCAATATTGACATGCTTTTAATTTAGTTCTCTTTATATATATATTTTTTTTAATGGAAGAAAAATATTTATGGGCATCTTGTTGCTGAAGATAAGTTTCTTTTTTTTTTTTTTTTTTTTTTTTTGTGGCATCACTTCCCTGGTGGGAGAAGATAAGTTTCTTATAACCAAATCAACCACCTTTAAAAGTGTCTTATCATACTGATAGGTGCTCTAGAATAACAAAGTCAGACTATAGTGAGACGATAGTTATATCTCTGATTGAAAATTGGACATTAAATAGGAATCAGTATAAGTCAATGTCAAAACTTAGTAACTTACTAACCTTAAAGGATCAAAAGATTGGATAGGAAAGAAAGAAACATGATTGAATACCAAGTCGTTCAATTATAAAACATACTTTATTATACAGAGTTGCTTTAAAAAGTTCATGGAAACATGGAATTACAATATAGTCGAATTTTTCTGTGAAATTTTAAAGCTCATATATAATTAGAATGAATTCTTGTTTAATTTTTTTGGGGGGGCATCACTGCCCTCTGGTGGTTGTGGGAGCTACCCAGCGTTGCTCTTGAGAGCCACCGCTGGATTTGAACCGCCAAGGCCACGGGTCACAGTCCCAGACTCAACCACTTACGCCACTGGGGCTCAGCCCCTAATTAGAATGAAATCTAAAATAGCAGTTTAACCAAAAATTTTTATGTAGAAATATGAAGATAGAAGTTTATTCTCAAATTTTATGAATTTCTAAAATCGAAATATCGTGAACTCAAAATGAGCATGGGGCTGAGCCCCGGTGGCGTAGTGGTTGTGCGCGTGACTGCAGCCCACTGGGAGGGAGGTTCAATTCCAGCAGTGGGGCTGGGCTTCCTACTCCCACCACCGGGGAGCAGTGATGCCCCCCCGCACCCCTCAAAAAATGAGCATGATTATTTGGCGGTAAATAGGAGGAAAAGGTAAAAGTGTAAACTAGGATCAAAACTCAGGAATGTGAGGGTTAAGACTACATACTAGTAAGTTTTGTGATTATTATTTATTGCTTTAAAAGAATTTTTAAATTTCATGTTTTTAGATCAATCTTCAGTTTATATGTCAGTGGAAATTGTTTTATGCTCTTCGGGTCTGTTTTTCTTATTAAAGTTACAAGTCATTGATATAACAATAATTTCAATTATAAGTTATAAATGTACTCAAATTAGGATGTAATTTGTACATGAAACCACAAACTGAAACCTGTGGTGGAATAGCTGCTGGCCCATAGTGACCTGATAGAGCAGAACAGAACTTGCCCTAGGGTTCCCAATGTCAATTGTAGGAGAACCTTACCTTTCTCCCCTTGAGCATCTCGTGACTCCAAACTGCTGGCCTCTGCAGTTATGAAACCCAATACCTAACTCATTAGACCACCACCGCTCGTAGTTTCTACTTCGATTGCCCCTATTCTAATCTCCTAGGTCACCTATTTATGTTCAAATTTAATATTTTTTACAAACCTTTGGATTTTTGTGTCTTTTTAATAAATTATGTTATTGGGGGCTCGTACAGCTCAGCTCTCAATTCATACATACATCCATTGTGTCAGACACATTTGTACGTATGTTGCCATCATTTTCAAAACATTTTCTACTTGAGCCCTTGGTTTCAGCTCATTTTTTCCCTCTCAACCATCCTCGCTCATGAATCATTGACAATTTATTAAAAAAAAATGTCATGTCTAAACCGACTGCAGTCTCCCTTGACCCACTTTTCTGTTGTCCATTTTCCCTGGGAAGGGTTTATATATATAGATCACTGTGATAGATTCCCCCTTGGATTTTCATGTCTTTATATACCTTTACATATCTTCTCTCCCAAAGTGTGTTAATATCTTTATGGGTCATTCTTAAAACTAAAGGCAACATTTATTACTAATGATAAAAATGAGGCAATTTTATTTTTATTTTTCAGAACTTCCAGTGAGCTCACCACTTTGTCATGCAGTTCTAAAAACTCTCCAGTGTTGGGAACAAGTTCTTATTCGACGCCTTGAAATTCATGGCGGGCCACCTCAGAACTATATTTCTTGTCATACCTCTGAAGAAAGGTTGTCCTCAGGTCCTGAAATTCTTCGCCACAAAGCTTTGCTAGAACCTACAAACACTCCTTTCAAGTAAGTTTTCCTGTGGATATTAGCTAAGAAAATTATCAAGTATTATTCAGAGTAAAAATATTTAGGCCTTTAATTAATTTGGGGATAATTATGGTTCATTGTCAGAATTTTCTCAATCTATGAAAGAAACTTAACATTAGATTCCCACCCAGTGTTCCTTAAGCACAGCCACCACCCATCTCTCTCTGAAGGCTTATCGGTTGCTTAACCGAAAAGTTGTTGAACCAAAGAGCTGTGGTGGCTCAGTGGTTACACGTTGAGCTGCAGTCCCCACGGTCTGCAGTTTGAAACCACCATTCACTGTCATCCCATAAAGAGGAACAGTCTCACAAACCTAGAGGGGCGGTGAATCAACCTTGACAAGACAGCGTTAAGTTTTTGGAGTTGTGAAACTGGTTTTCAGCTGAGTTTGACTAGATAAACCAAACTAACTAGATAAAAATTTCTGGCTGTCATCTAAAAGTCAACCAGTGAGCAACATATGAATCACAATGGTCCGGTTTGCAACTGATCATAGAGATAGTGCATAAATGAGCAGGATTTCTAAGTGGCTTTTATAGCATAATATAAAATTGTAATGCGGTTTGAGCCCCAGTGGCGTAGTGGTTGTGCGCAGGACTACAGCCCTCTGGGCTGGTGGTTCAAATCCAGCAGCAGCTCTCCAGGAGCAAGGCTGAGCCTCCTACTCCCTACAGAGGGCAGTGATACCCCCTTCCCAAAAAAATTGTGATGCATATTGTAGTCAATAGTAAGTAATTTAGACTTTTGTGTTAGACTAGGTTGACTAGAGAACAAATCCAGAGACATTAAGATAAAAGAAAAAGCTTTATATCAAGAAATAGTTATATGTCAAGGAAGCGACCCAGCTCAGTCCAGCTGAAGCCCATAAATCTGATACTGGTCCACAAGTCCCTCTCCCAACTCCCCCAGTCACATGCAATGTTGCAGGAGGCAGAAATATCACATGCCGGTGGTGAAAAGACAAAGGATCTAGCAGCTCTCAGAGTGCCTCATAAGCAGCAAGGCAGGGTGTGGGGAGGTTCCCCAGGCCCTCCTAATGAGAAGGCAATGCCCACAAGGAGGCAACCTTAGGCTGTGACTTGACTGACAGGTTGGCTTCCACCTCTACACTTTTATGTATCTTCAAGGTGACACAAAATTATGTAAGTGGCACAGGTTTGTAGGTCATCCAGTCTTGGCATAATCATAGCTCTGTGCTTGTGATGTGAAGGCAATCCTAGTCAAACCCTGTTTTAAAATATGAGGCCTATTGAATTTGGCTGATGAGTTTTATTATAAAAACATCTTTAAATCAGTACTATTAACAGTGTAACTAACTATCAGTGAGGAGAAAAATAGTTTATACCAGAAGATAAATCAATATATGTAATTCTTGCTTCATCAAGAAAATTTTGCTCCAGAAAAAGAGCAAATGAGGGCGCCTCTCTTGGGAAGACCAGCAAGAAAGAGTCTCAGCCTGTGAAGATGACTGTCTGGCTTAGAGCAGACCGACCATGTGTGTGCACACTTTAAGAGTTCTTTTGGTGGCGGCACAGTTCACTTAAATGTGCAGCTTTGGGATCGTGCTCATTTGCACTCTGCACTGGTTATGCTTGTGAAAGTACTTGGCAACTTTGTGCAAATTCATGTTATAAGGAATTAATCTATTTTGTCATAGTATTTAAGTCATGATGTCATTTCAGAATTTTGGTTTGGTAGAATGTTTTAAAATGGTAAAATATATGATTATTTTGATTTAATACTGCATACTGTTTTGAGTATTTTCATATGCAAAGTTTTTATGAGCCAATAAAACTATTTAAAAGGTTTTTTTTAAAAAAGCAAATGAAGGAAACTCTGCTTGGCGACCTTAATTGAGTTGCATTCTTGCTTTAGCTCTTACCTCATTGCTGAGCAATACAAGTGTGGGCTGGTACATGTCCGCATAAAACCACCAGCTGCTTCTCGGGAGAAAGGCAGAGCTTTCTAGTCCCATCACGAGTTACACTCAGGAGCGCTCCAGGGCATTTCCACCCTGACCAGTGGGGGCCCTATGAGTTGGCCTTGACTAGCCGGTCGTGAGCACATGTCCTTAGACAAATTTAGAATAGCTTCACTTCCAGATCTCAACTAGGAAACATATCTACAGGGGGCCTCAAGAACTTCATAGAACAATAGAGTCAAAAGATAATGGAATTCTCCCACGAAGGTTTTCAAGTCCCTCATATATGTTAAATCTTATGCCTACATATCAATGTCAGCAAACTATGTGCTCCCTATCTCTGTAAGAAAAGTTTTATTGGATTACCAACCATAATCACTCACTTGCGTATTAGTTGTGGCACTTGACAGAGACTAGATGATCCACAAAGTCTAAAATGTTTACTCTGGCCTTTCAAGAGAAAATATGCTGATGATAAATCTGATTTTAATCCAGCAGCAGCTCTCCAGGAGCAAGGCTGAGCCTCCTATTCCCACCCACCATAGGGCAGTGATGCTCCCCCAAAAAAAAGCATTCCAAAAAATCTGATTTTAGTTCAACTAAAATGCAAGTTTATAGAGCTTCAAGGAAATGTGATCAAGTTAATCAGAAATTTTTGGAATATATACTTATATTTATTGTTTCTATAGATCCAAACATCACCTGGCACTTTCTGTGAAGAGGCTTTGGCAGTACTTGGTAAAGCAGGAGGAAATTCAGGAGACCTTTATCAGAAATATATTCACAAAGAAGCGGTGCTTAAATGAGGTTTGTGCAGTCAAAACCTGTTTAATGTTTTCTGATTGAAGTCATATATTATTATGTAGCCATGAGTTGCGCTTTACAGATATTTTGAAAAATTATTCTTACAGCACTGTATATATATATTTTTGTATATATACACATATATACATACATAAACTACTGTTTGTAAAATTTCCTTCATTTAAACACATGCAGCAATAAAAGAGAAAATGTGTTACATTTGAAATGTTTATACACACACATACTGTTTAGAGCAGTGATTCAAATAACAGGTATAACAATATTTTGAAAGTAATTCCTATGCATTTGGTTTTTCAAAATATATTGCTTGAGTTAAGACTTCTATACATCTTGGTTTTTTTGTATGTGTCATCATTTAGACACAAGATTAGAATTACTTGTGATGTAATAACGGAAAGAGTTTTATCAAGAAGCTTAATTGATACTGGTTTATATTCTGAAAACATTTCAAATGTACACATTTTCTACTGTATGTGTTTAAATGAAGGCAATTTTATAAAATCTAGTTAATTTATAATTGCACTTGATTGTGTTTTTATACTGCTGTCGTCCTGGTTATTTTTCGTCATTTAGTTCAGTTCTACTAAAAATTGCCACTACTATATAGGAATTTACCCCTGAATTTATTGTTTTCTTCCTTGAGAAAGTTTTGCTGTTTAAAAAATATAATAGAGTGCTTTTCATTACTCAAATTGGCAAAAAGCAAGGTCGCATTAGCATTGAGAAAAAGGTTTACATATGTCCTGTTTTTCAATCCAAGAACTGATATTTGTAAGCAGCAAACCACACCATTAGATTATTATTTAATCTTTGACAGAGCATGTAAGCATTTTCAAGTTACCCAATCTGAAACAAAATAAATTTGATGTGTTGTTTGAATTAGTTATGTCCCTGTGTCAGACAGGGTTCTCTAGAGAAACAAAACGAGGACACTAATAGTTCTCTTTATATGTTTATATAGAAGGATATATAAGATAAGAAATAAACCGTTAACTAATCTATAAAGCAGTACAATGGCTTGGTGCAACTCACTTGTGTGAGACAGCTAGTAGATTGGCAATCCTTGGAGTCTTGGGAGCCACTGAGTAGTCCTCTGCAGAGCAATCCAGGCTATCTGGCCACAGGCAGCAAACAGCAGAGCAGATCACCAACAGTCAGCCAGATGACAGAGTCCAACAGTCCCCAGCTCAGGAGATGGATATTTCTGGAGCATGGCGAAGCAGGGCTTGAAGGAACTCAACTCACAGCTCCACAGTCTATGATAAGGCGTCCCACGGGTAGTGTTGCTTGGAGGTCGTGGCACAGGACAAGCAAGGCAGCTGGCTGGTCCGAAGATCCAAGAGCAAGAGAGCAAGCCCAGCTCAAAAAAGAAAATATGTAGAAATTTAACAAAGAATATGCTGGCTAAGATTGTCAGACTAATATTGTTGGTCTAGGAACATGTTTATTAGTGAGATAGTGTTTCTTATTTTATTTTATATTTATCTTTGCATATAATAATTTTGTATAGCTAGAATATTCTATAGTAGTATAAAAATTATTGCTTCATTGTTCTATACCACAAACTGATTTCTATGGTATGCCTCATAGTATAAATAAACTAACTTGATAAAATTGTAAGTTCTTTTTAATTACTTGCTTAATTGGTATAGTTAATAAAAGCACATATATGAGAGGGTTCCCCCCCAAAAAAAAAAAAAAAACAGAAATTTTTCCCCAAAGCTATGTACTTAAATTGTTTTTTATAACGCAACCTATCACCTTCTAAGTACTCTCCATTATACTTAATACATTTGTTAAATCTGCAATTTCATTCTTGGAAACATTTTTCAAACTCATCTGTTTGGATGGCAGATAGCATGTCCCTCATTTTTTACTTCACATCTACATTGTCAAATTGCTATCTTTTCATGTTCCTCTGCATTCACAGAAACAAAAAGAAGTCACAGAGTGAGGTCAGGTGAGTCAGGTGCATGGGAAAAGAGACATGCTGTTATTTATCAGAAACTGGAGCATGATGGCTACGTATGTAGGTGCTTTGTTGTGGTGGCACACCAGTTTCCCATCTGCCACAAATCAGGCCTTTTGTGTCGCGTGCTGTTGCACACTCTTTACAAAACCTCCACACATAAAGCTTGTTTAACAGTCCCGTCTGGTGGAACAAACTCCAAGTGCACCTCAAGTCAACATTTTCATCCATTTGAGAGGTTGATAGATGTTCAGGATGAAATTTGTTATAAATCACCTTTTTTGAAAGTAGAAATCCATTCATACACTTGTGTTTTTCTCATAGCACTCCCTTTGTAAACTGTTTTCAATATCACAACAGTTTCGGCAGGATTTGTCCCAAGTAGAAAACAAATTTTTATAATCCACACTGTTCTTTGAAATCAGCTATCACAACAAATGAGTTTTGAGTGAAACTGCTTTGATGAAAATATGCACTGTGACCAGAGAGGACCATCCCAGATGACGCCAGTGGGTGAACTACTGAGAGCGAGTTGCTTGATCTTGCCTACCAGGGAAGATGTGTACTACAAAAACTCTGCTCCCTCTAGCACAGTTCTGGTTTGGTGGGGGGGGGGGGGGGGGTACCCCTTGTGTATATATATAAATAAACTGATACATGTAGCACTTTAGAGAAATGAAATCTCACAATGAAACAAAAAACTGATGTATCTAGATTATTTTGTTACTTTGGGAAAGGAAGGTAAATACAGAACCAAGCCAGAATGCATAAAAATAGCAGATAGATAAATACAACTGTACATTTTTAATCCTGTCATTTTCTTCATCCTTTCCTAAAGAATTTCATTATGTTTTAAGATCGTTCCCAAATTTGTTTTCTACCACAATCAGTTACCAAACTGAATGATTACCAAAGTCAGTTTCTAAACATTTTCTTTCTTAAGAAGAAAAAATTCAGGCTGAGCCCCGGTGGCATAGTGCATGGGACTGCGGCCCACTGGGATGGAGGTTCAATTCCAGCTCCACAGGAGCAAAGCCTGGGCCTCCTACTCCCACCACCAGAGGGCAGTGATGCCCCCCCCCCAAAAAAAGAAGAAAAAATTCTTTGATATCAGCTCCCCTTTATCCCCTCCTTCCCCAAACTCCCCCCCCCCCACCAAGAAACCTATTGCTCTTATTATGTATTATTATTGTCATCTCAGAAATTATTTGAGGGGGGCATATTCTACCCTATCCAATATATCCATTCCCCTACAATTCTGTTATGTGCTCCACTCAGGTGGGCTTTTACAGTTACACTTGTTTTCAGCTTCCCCTTCCTCCCCTCCCTTTCATTTCTTCCAGTATCCTCAGAGAATCATTACTCCCTTTACTGTTTTTGAAGCGTTATCTATCTTGACTTTCATGCATTGAATGCTCTTGATTATACAAATGAACTTAAGAAGGTCTAACAAGATTATCAAGGTAAAACAAAAGCCACAATAGTAAGGAGAGGAAAAATTAAAGTACTAGGGCAGGGTTCCTCTTAAACTATGGCCCGCAGGTCACATGCAGCACACCAAGGATATTTATCTGGCCCGCCAGGTGTTTTCACTGCTGCTACTGTCCTGCTTAGCAGCAGACTGTCCCAGGCCTGTAGTGAATTTGTTCATGCTTTTTTTTTTTAGCTATAGCCCGGCCCTCCCAACAATCTGAGGGACAGTGAACTGGCCACCTGTTTAAAAAGTTTGAGGACCCCTGAGCTAGGGGTTAGTTATGTATTTTGTCAGTGCTATACCTCACTCATAATGTATTTAATTTCATAAAAACATGAAAATACATGTGTACTAAAATTTTGTAACTACCTTCACAATTCTTTGAATTTTTGTTTCTCTAGATTGAAAATCAGTGTAACACCCTTTGCTTTTCAGTGTTTTAAGCAGTAGATTTAAATCATTTGAACCTGGGACAATTAATGGTAATGATTAGTAATTTGTTGTTTTGTTTTTTCTTGATCATTATATTCTTAAAGGTGTAATTTTTTTTGATAAAATATAACAAGAAAATTTCATTTAGTGAAATAAAAGTTAAAAAATGTGAACTAAGTTAAAAAATGTGTGTACCGGCTGAGCCCCGGTCGCATAGTGGTTGAGTGTGGTACTGCCACTGGCTTGGTGGTTCAAATCCAGCATCAGCTCCAAGAGCAAGGTTGGGCTTCCTACTTGCAGAGAGGGCAGTGATGCCCCCCGCCCCCCTAAAAAGAAATATAAGTTGGATGGAATTAAATAAGATCGCAACATTTTAGCAGTATTATTAAAAATATTTCATTTTTCCTGGGAAATTAACTTGCCTATTTTTTCTTTTAAATTTCTCCTATATCTCTTGCTTTTATAAAATTATGCTAGTCTGAATACAATGATTTTTCTATTTTTCTAGATTGTTAAAAAAAAATAAGCTATATGACAGACCAGATATCTTTTATATGGAGAGTTAGAGGTACAACAGGCACTTAGCTACTAACTTAAAGATTGGCATTTTAAACCCAACCAGAAACTCTGCTGAGGAAAAATCTGGTGGTCTGCTCCTCTAAAGAGTGTAGCCTATAAATTGCAGCATTTCTACTCTGTCCCGTGGCATCACTGGGAGTCAGGATCAACTCAAAAGCACACAACAACACGTTTGCATGGGAGACTACTGTGTTGCCCTCCCCTCTGCTCCAGCCACTTTTTGTGTTTAAAAGTTAAATTGTATAATTTCTTCATCTACCTTTAAAGTCATGATATATCTTCACATCTTTTCCTTTCCTGAATAAAGTGGCTTATTGATACACACATTTTTTTCCCACCGCATCACTATCCTGGTGGGTGTAGGAAGCCCAGCCATGCTCCTGAAGAGCTGCTACTGGATTTGAACCGTCAACCCTGTGGGCTGCAGTCCAGCACACAACCACTGCGCCACCAGAGCTTAGCCAGTACACACATTTTTTAACTTAGTTCACCAAGTTTTAGAAATTAAGTACAAATGACTACAAATATACCATGCCAGTGTCATTTCCTGGTGACTGTCAAACCCACTGGCTGCTCCAAGGGAAAAAGATGAAGCTTTCTGCTCTAGGAAAGATGTACAGCCTCAGAAAGCTCCAGGGGCACATCGGCCATAGGAGCACTACAAGGCAGAATTGACTCAGTGGCAGTGAATTTGGGTTTATTTGAGAGTTAGGTGTCATTCTGAACAAATTTCGATCACCTATCTTTGTCTCCAATTTCTTTTTTTCTGTTTGAATTCTTTGAGAAAAATTAAAGATCTTGAACCACGCTTTGTTGTTTAGAAAGTGCTGATATTCCCTTCAAACTCATCAGCTGTTCCGTGTAAAAAAGATGATGTAGGCTATTTCTGAAAAGGCACAATACTGTCCGTTACGGTTCCTATGAATCAGAGTCAACTAGGCCACAGTGAGTTACAGTTTTTTAATAATCCTTCTAAGAAAGGAACTGTCTTGAAGCATTTATTTATGACTGTTTCTAGTAAACCAAGAGAATTAGAAGCCTAGAAATCAACATTTTCTAATTGAATATTCCTGAGGGTTAAAATGGCGTGAGTAGGGCAGAATGTATAAGAAATAGTGCTCTAGCGCTAATAACTCTGAAATGTATTCTTCTTTTAAATTCCCTGTTGTTTACTTTATATTTCTAAATAAGTTAAGTGACTAAGAATTTATTAGAAGAGAGAAAATAAATGTTAAAGTGGTGGTTAGTGAATACTGAGACATTTATGTTTTCTCAGTCCCCTAACCATGCACCCTACATGTACATCATTATGGTTTATGAAATTAAAAATATATCTCAGTTTAGTATTATTTTCTAGAAAATTTTATTTAAAATACAATTTTTAAAGCATCCCAGTGTTTTGCTTGTTATATCTTGCCTTTGCTCTTTGTCATGTGGTTATTCTTTTTTGATTAAGTCATTAGAGGACCACAATGAGACCATCAAAAATTCTATGATGGAGGAGCCAAACATCAATAAGGTACAAAATAGCATTCAACTGAAATTAGAAATTACATTCTCTAAAAAGAAAAGCAAAGTGTTTGCAAATTTGTTTTGACCTGGATTATTTGCAGTGGAATTGGATTTTTATTTATATTTTTAAACAACTTAAAATATTTAAGTTTTGAAAAATATGTGTTTTGTTTAAAAAGAGAATGCAATTTTAAAGAGAGTTGAATGTATTCTATTTTGGCAAAAGTTCTACATAAGTATAATTACAGTTGCACTTGTAGAATTCTTAGGCAATGGTATTATTCCAATTCTGCAAATATTACTTTTAAAATTAGGATATACATGATAGGAATTCCTTACAGTAGTGCAATTGTCATTATATAGTACATATTTTATTGGTAGGAATCAAATTATAGGCCAGTGCATGTGTCATTGTAAGTACAGATAGTTGCAAAATTTGAAAATGTACTACCTAAATTTAAAAGACTTTGTAAGTATGTAAGTGAGTTTTAAAACAGCTTCTCAATGTCTTATGATAGCCTATTCCAGTGTGCCTTTATTGGGTAAGAAATTTAACCTATCTTTAACATTTTGGGCATGGTTCATTTACTGCAAAGTATTATTGGCAAAGTGATTTTAGTGGTAAAATTTTTCCAAATAATTTTTTAAGACTACATAATTTCAACTACTTATTCTTCCCCCAAAGGAATATTTTTGTAAACAGGAAAAATAATCTTGTGCAGTTAGTTAAAAAAAGACTGACTTGATAATTAAATGTATTGTATTGTTACTAAAAATTTTCTTTTTGTATGATCCATGCTTACGGCATTTTTAATGGCCTTGGAAGTTTTGAGAGAACATGACTCAAACTTTAAATCTAATAACAAACTTAACTTGCCTACATAATCACTAGTTTTTGCTGTCTATACAGTATAAGGAATTCTTATACTGTTTTCTTTTAGCATTCTTTATCAAATTTCTATAATATTGACTTGTATTTCTTTTGTCAGATCCCTGCTAAATAAAAATCTAGTCATTCATATTTTTGGATTAACTGCATAGCTATTTTTATCCAGAATTTCCCAAGTCCTTTGCTACAATTAAAAGGTATTTTATAAGGTATTTTATGAGTTTCTATTGCAAAGACTTTGGCTCCCGGTAACAGCCACCCTCACCCCCTTATGTTAAAACAGAATGAAACATTTCATGATCCTCTTTGATACTTTCATGATTATTGTTACCTTTGAGTCCATTTTTGCAGCTGTTGTATCAGCCCATGTCTTTTCTTTACATTTCCTGACCCTGTACTATCAAATCTGATGTCCTGCATCAGTTAATTCCTTCTAACAGGAGGGCATGGTCTCAGATAATATTCTTTGATACATAAAGTTTTCTTTCATTGGCAAGCACATCTTCTTTCCTCCTATTCTTAGTGTGTACCTCTGCTGAAACCTGTTTACCATGGGCAATTTTGCTGGTGTTTGAAATACTGGTGGTATAGCTTCCAGCATGCTAGCAACACATATGCCATTACAGTGTGCATTCTGACAAATGGGTGATGGTTATTTTCTATATTATTTTTAGAATAACTACACATATTCCAAGTGTATGCTTGATAAATGTTGTCATACAAATGCACTTGTGAAACCATCACTGTAGTCAGGGTATTAGACGAACACATCCCTCCCACAAAAGATCCCTAGCTTCCCTTTGACTTTAGATATTTTGGTGGGGCTTTTTTATATCTGTGTATCTATTGGAGCTGGTGGGGTAATGGTTATGAGGTGGGCTGTGATCTGCAAGGTCCACAGTTCAAAACCACCAGCCTGCTCTTTGGGAGAAAGAGGTTTCTGCTCCTGCAGAGTTCTAGTCTCACAGGGCTAGTTCTGTCTTGTCCCATAGGCTTACGAGTTGGCATTGACATATTGACAGTGAGTTTGGGGTTTGGTTTGGTGTATCTGTTGGTTCTTTCCATCTCTAAGTTATTGTTGTGGTACTAAAGACTTTTCTAACATTGCCTGGGTCACTTATAGTGGACAAGTTTTTAGAGAACATCCAGACAAAGAAGGAGGCTTGCAGATCTACTTTTGAAAATTAGTCCATGGAAGTGGTGCTGGTCACAGCACAATACTGTTCCTCATAGTGCTGGAAGATGAATCCCTTAAGTTGGAAGGCCCTTAGAATATATGCATGTAGTCACAACAGTAGAGTTCTGCATGCCAGTTATCCTAAAGATGGAGGTGGACTAGACAGCATATCCCTCTATTGTACAAGGAAGAGTCAAAGTTTGTGAGAAAATTCCAATGTATTTTTAAAAAATAGTTTAATTAGCATATACTTCACATGTCATACAATGTAATCATTCAGTTATATTAAGAAACTTTGTGCAATTATCACCACAAACAATTTCAAAGCATTTTCCTCTCAGACATGATACTTTTAACTGCCTTTTGCCCCCTCCCCTCCCTTGCCATGTTCCTAGGCAATTATCAATCCAGTTACTATCTCTGTAAATCTACCTGTCCTGGATTTCATATGCTGAAAACTATACAAATCACCAGCAGGAAGCAAGCAAGCAAAAGAACACAACAGTGCTTAGACAAAACATAGAAAAACTTTAATCGAAAAGAAAAAAATATTGGGCTGAACCCCGGTGGCATAAGTGGTTGAGTGTGAGACTGCAGCCCGCAGACTTGGCGGTTCAAATCCAGTGGCGGCTCTCAGGAGCAGCACTGGGTAGCGTCCACAACCACCAGAGGCAGTGATGCCAAAAAGAAAAAATATGAACAGAAACAACTTTCCAGTGGGTCAAAATGGAGATTAAATGTTAATCTAATTACCTCTACCATAATCTACTTTCCAGTGCCTGTCCAATAGCAAGGCTATTCACGTCTCTTGACTATGCTTAGAGGAGATTCTTTATCTGTGTGGGGACCCTGCAGGCCGATGGCGGACTCCCACTCTTACCCACAGCCTTCTGCATTAGCTCTTCATTGCGTTTACGTACAAACGTTTCAAAGCCCCTGCTACCTGAGCATGCCATGAGATGACCCCAACTCAGAACAACCACCAGCAGCCGCGAGCCAGTCCTGTCATCCACCCACCATATTCTCTTTACCCGTTGTTAAAATTTACTCAACCTGCTTAGGGATCTGTTTCTCAGCTCCATATTTTGGTTCACTGATTTATTTATCTTTAATACTAACTTGATTATGGCAGCTGTATAATAAGTCATGAAGTGAGCTAATGCCTCTTCAAATTTGCCTCTTCATAAAATTGTTTTAGCCTTTTAGCTGGTTGCAGTTTTTATGAATTTTTATAATTAAAAGTCGTAATATTGAGATCCTAACACATAGATATGGTATCTTTCTCAATTTATTCAGATGTACAATATTTTATATAGCCTACATAGGTGTAGCATATCTTTTGCTATATTTATCCCTGAGTAGTTTATATTTGATGCTCCTGTAAGTAGTATTTTCTAATTTTACTTTTTTTTATTGCCCACTTATAGAATTAAGATAAATTTTGTATGCTGATCTTTCTTGCAAGCTTTCTATACTTGCTTATTACAATTTTTTGTGTAATATATATTAAAATTATATTGCCTGAATATAATTTTACTTATTGCTTTTCAAGCATGATGTTTTAATTTAGTTTTCTTGCCTTACTGCATTGGTCAGAACTTCCCTTCTACCATTGAGCAGACTGTCTTCCTACTAATCTTAGGAGCAAATATTTAGTCTTTCACCATTAAGGCGCCAACTAAATAAAATTCTGCAAAACATGACTTAAGCCCTCACATTTGCTAAATGTTTAAGACCATATTCATTGTGAATTTTTAAGTCTGAATTTTGTCGTATGAGCTTTAGCAAATTAGTTCATACCACATGCCAAATTTTGTGTCTAACTTTTGTGTTTCCACTTTCTTCCTTTCCCAGCTTAGATTCCATGATCCATCAGTCTTATAAACACCTAACTTTTTGCCTTGCTCTCTCTACAGTACATTTGCCCTGAAAAATCCCAAACATTGACGAAGAAAAAAGTACAAGCCATTTGGCCTCCCTTACTTAGAGTAAAATCACAACTCTCAAGTTGGTTTGCAATCCAAGTGAAGTGCTCTGTAGTAAATTTGGTTTTTCTAATTCACACTTCTTCCCTCTTGGCAAACTTGCTGTATCCTTTATTCTGCAGAGATTTTGCCTCGTCATTCCACTGCAAATGGGACTTCTGGTTTATTCAGAAACTTTGCTATCCCTCCTACAGCAGTAACCTTATCTAAGGCTGAATCTTCTCTGATCCTATCTTTGGTTAATAAAAAGCAATCTGTATTCCCCTCCTAGATAACTAGGGTGGGTTTGACTTTTGTTTAGGACTCTTCACTTATTCTCGTGAGCTGAGCAAAATAATATATTTTCTGTCATTAAAAAAAAACTGAACCTATAGATCACTCCAACGCTCCACCATCTATACAGCAAGATCTATTCAGTTGCTTATATGTGCTTCTTTTCCGTATCTCCTGCATTCTTTCTTTTAGTGTGATTTACTCTCAAATATGGTAGCCATTCAAGAAGTCTTAAATAATAATGTTGCAAGTACCATTTACTAATTACCCTGTTCAAGAAATTTGACATGATCAATTTTTTAATGTTTCTGCAAGCGTTTCCCAATGTATACTTCCTTATTTATTTACCAAATGTCACGTTCTCGCTAATCTAATTAGATTTTTTATAGCTCTCACCACTGAGACTTACGTTACCATTGATTTCTAATGTGCTTACATTCAGTTTTTGGCCGCTTCTAATTCAACTTTTTGATACTGTTTGCTCCTGCCACTTTCTGGAAACTCGTGTTTTGCTTGACTTTCTAACATCTAATTCTTTTTTTTTTTTCCTACCTTTTTTCCCCCTCCACTTGAAATGCCAATATCCCCCTAAATTTAGGTTTCTAAGCTTTTTCTTCCCTGTCTTTGCTATTTTTTTTATATTACCTATGGCATTCAGTCTTATCCATAGCCCGTAACTAAAATCTATCTAGCACAAATTCACTCCCTGAACTCTAGACTTGCATGTCTCCTCATCTAATTTTCCCTCCCCCTGAATTTCAAAATAGAACTTTCCCTATACTCTACTCCTACCAAAGTCACTCGTTCCTTCACTGCTGGCCATCTATGTAAGTCACTCACTTATCGGACCTGAAAACTAGTAGTTAACCTTGATATCTCTCTCTCTGTCTCACTCAGAATGCAGTTATGAAAGGTGAAATTATATCTCATTAAAATTTTTCCACATCTAATTGCTGCTTCCTGATTTTACCTGTTTAGTCCATAAAATACTGATTTTGTATAGTATTATGAGTTGAAAGATAATGTGTACCACTTTTTAACCTGACGACAATGAATACTGAATTATTATTTATCCAGCTACTAAAATGATTGCTGGCTTAAACAAACTGCTGTTCCTTACAAAATTTCTGGTTTTCTTGAATAAATTGAAAGTTATTTTAGATCACAGATATATAGGGCAGGCTATAAGCTAAGCTTTGTAGCACTCATGAGCTAAAAGTCAAGCTTACGTTTCAAAAGGACTTTAAAACAGGAAAACTGTGACCCTGAGGTTTATAAAGGCTTAAATATTCACTGTTTGATCTCTTAATATTTGTCACATTATCAAAGAGTTGTAATACTTGGTAAATTAATCTTATACTGATTTCTAATCATTAAAACTTAAGTATAATATAATGTATTAGTTTCATAATGTGTATCCTTAAAATCAGTTCATTACAACTTCAAAGGTTAACTAATTATTCAAGTGTGTGTTATCTTAACTATTTAAATATAGAAAAGTACATTTGAAAAATTTTAATTCTACAAAATATATCTTCTAAGATAATTAGCATATAAATTAATACCCTTAGCGTAGAATGACAGAATTTTCAAGATATACACTATGTGTCAGATTGGTATGTATTTCGGGTGTTATAATCACCGTCTCTTTATATTTTATTTTTCTCCATTTAGATAGAAGCAGATTTGGGATATCCTGGTGGTAAAGCGAGAATTATTCATAAGGAATCTGATATCATTACTGCCTTTGCTGTTAATAAAGTAAGTACATAGACATTTTTCTTTTCATAATTCGAAAACACCTATGTCTCAGTTTCATTAGTGTTTCTAATGATAAACTTTTAAATTTTAGTATCACTCTTTAAGTTTTAATTATAAGTTGTTTTTTAACTTTATGAAATATTTATATTATTTTATAATATGATATAAGTTACTGTGCAATTTTGTATACCCAACAGACAAAATAATGCTTTCTTGTAATAAGTATATGTATTCTATAATCTGTAGAATTTATGCAATACTTTATAGCATCTAATTAAAAGAAAAGGTTTTTCATTTCCTTTGGTGAGTATTTTGAAAGTAGTTCTTTAACTTAATCAAATATAAGAACAAATTTGAACATACTCATCTAAGAAAAGCTTAAATGCACCGCATGGAGATTTTCCGTTTTTGAAATATAGCTGTAAAAAGGAGCCTGGTGGCATATTGGATTACGTGTTTGGGCTGCTTAACTGCAAGTTCAGCAATTTGACCATTCTGTTTCCAACGGCTCTGAGAGAGGAAGATGAAACTGTCTGTTTCTGTAAAGTTTTATGGTCTTGGAAACCCTATGAAATGGGGGTGGGGGTGTCTGCGGGGGTGAAGAGTAGATTGATACCAAGGATTCAAGTAGAAAGAAAATACTTTGATAATGATGTTTCCAACCTATGTACAAAAATGTTTAACACAATGCATGAATGTATGGATTGTAAGAAGATCTGTAAGAGTCCCTAATAAAATGATTTTTTTTTAAAAGAAAGTAAAGAAACCCTATTGTATTAGTCTGGATAGACTAGTGAAAGAAATCCAGGGAGACTAATATGTGTATAAGAAATAGCTTTATATAAAAAAAGGAAAGGGCTTTATATACAAGAACAATTGTACATTAAGAAAACATCCCAACCCAGTTCAGTTCAAGCCCCTAAGTCTGATACTAACCCATACGTCCAGTACCAGCCTATAAATTCCTTTTCAGATTCACATAATACTTGCATTGACACCGAATGCAAGAAGATCACAGGCCAGTGGGTGAAACATATTGTGGACCCATGGGCGGTAGAGGCATCTTAGTGCTGGGAAGGGTCACCACATGATTCTAGCTTGGGAGGGGGGTGGGGGGTGGGGGTGGGCGGGGATTTCCCAGAATTCTCAGGAGGAAGCCATAACCTCACAGGCCATGTCATTAACTAGATCTGATTGGTAGACTAGACTCCACCCCTTCACTCTGAATCTTCAAATTGACACCAGATTCTGTAACTACCACACTTATGAAGCAATCCTCTTCAACTCAGTAGCATGTGCTCAACAAAAATAAATTTATTTTTTAAAGATAATTAGCATATAAAGTAGTACCTTTAGCATATAAAGTAGTACCTTTAGCATAGAAATACCTAAATTTTTAACATTTATGTTTTAAATATTTGACTTAATATATTTCATTGTATTTAAATTTTAGATTAATTTTTAAAACCAATGTGTTTTCTATGTACTGCTTAGCTTTTAAAGATTCTCCTTAGAGATGTATATTAGTTAGTGGAAGCATTTACTATATATGCTCATGTATAAGTCGAATTTTTCCTGCACATTTTTAATACTGTTTTTGTGGTAAAGTTAGGTCCCTCAGCTGATTTTTGTGTCAACTTATGCTCGAATATATACGGTAACCTTAGATTCAGTGGAGTACTTCAAGGTTGAAACTTGTTTTAGTCATTAATTGTTTTTACAAAAACTTGTCTTAATTCATTTTCATTGCCTTACTACAAAATTTCTAGTCACTTTTAATAATCTAAACTTAATTTAAGTTTCACATATTCCTACCCACAGAGTAATTTTAATACAGTACTGTTTTAATTAAAATTTTATATATGTGATATTTTACAAATGTCTATTTCTTAGATGTATATCCTACTGAGTGTTAACTATTCAATAATCCTTTCAACACTTGATTCTCCATCTTGCTGTGCTATATCTGTCTTTTCTTCATTTTTCCTAGATATTTCCTGTTTTATTCTGTCCCCATAGCCCCTGTGTCCTTCCTCTCACAGATATTCCTGAGCAATGATTAGTTCAATTCAAGACAGGCAAGTCCAGAATCAGCCCCTTATAGAGACAGTTCTCATGTTATAGTTTTTAAATACCATGCTTCTTTTCCTTACTTACTGTCCTCAAATTCAAAATTATTGCATGTGCCCTATAAAATCTGCCCCCCGTCCTTCAGTAAATTAGATTTTTAAATATTCTATATGAAAACTTTTTTAAAAACACAAATACATTTATAAAACAATGAACAAACATTCACAAATAGAAAGTTTATGTATCATATATGTGCTTAAGTTTTATTTCCCTAGATTATTATTTTTTAACATTCTTGTTATATTTATAACTGATAATTGGACAGTCTTAGCTTTCTAGTACTGTCAAAACAAATACCACAAATGATGGCTTTAAGGGACAGAAATTGATTTTCTCACAGTTGAGAAATTGAACTCTGAATTTGTATCTGTTCCAGCTTCTAGAAGCCTCCAACTATTCTGGACTTTTAGATTCATCTGTCTCTGCCATCTGTCTTCTTCTTCCCCTGTGTATGTGTCTGTTCTCCTTTTTTAGTAACTCTGAAGTGATTAGATTTAGAAGCCATCTTACTCTGGTATGTATTAACATAACAAAAGAACTTTTATTTCTGGAAAGGATCACATTCACCAGTACAAAGGTTAAGATTTCAGTACATGTTTAGTTTGGGAAATACAACTCAATCCATTATGGACATGCTTGTTGTGAGGCGGCATTAAATCAGTCCAAATCACTATTGACCCTATGCCCAATAGAAGAAAATATTTACCAGTCCTGTGCCATCTGCCGGAGTGGTTCCTCAGCCGGAGCCCATTGTGGTAACCACTATGTCAGTCCATCTCCTTGAGCACCTTCCTCTTTTTCACTGCCCCTACGCTTTACCAAAGACGATGTCCTTCTTTAGGGAGGACTGTCTCCTGACAACATGTCCCACATATGTAAGACAAAGCCGTTCTATTCTTACCTCTGAGGAGCTCTCTATTCGTTCTATTCTTACCTCTGAGGAGCTCTCTGGCAGTCCTTCTTCTAAAACAGAGCCATTTGTCCTTTTGACGGTCCATGCTACTTTCAGTGTTCTTTGCCAGCACCACAATCCAAATGTATCAATTCTTCAGCATTCCTTCCCTCCCCCCTTTTTATTGATGTCCTATTGATTTTATTTATTCCTATTGAATGAGAAAGACTTTTGACTTAGTCCTCATTTAGAAAGAAAGAAAAAAATCCCAATAAGACTTAATTAACAAAACAAACAAACTGCCATTGAATCAAGTCTGATTCATGGTGGCCCCATAAGACTGAGTAGAACTCTCTGTATGGGTCTTCTATAAAATTACCAACTGGGTATAATTTTTTTCCCCCGACTGGGTATAGTTATATGGGAGCAGAACATCTCATAATTTTCTCATGGAGTGGTTGGTATTTCCAATTGCTAGATCCCCTAAATGGAACATTGCCTTCCACCCTGTAACAATGTTTATCATTAACCAGGAAGTTCTTAGAACTTCTCAAGGGTTTTCATGGCTTCATTGGAGCCTCATTGTGTATGCAGAACTTATTCAATATTTCCCCTTTCCTTCCAGAAGTTAGCTATCCAGATAGATGTTCTTGCTAGCCTGACAGTCCTTGATAAATATGTACATATTCTAAAATGTTGCCTGGAGGCTCTAGATAAGAAAGACAGGAACTAAAGACAAACTTTAAATTGAGTTATTTATATCACACTTTTTTTACTTTTTTTTTTTTTAGTCAAAGATTAAGAGGAGCTAATGTGAACAGTTGACTGATATTTTTATAGTTTAGAGTTCCTTATCTCCCACATGTTCTCTAGGTTTCCAGAGCTTCCTTCCAAAGCATCTTCCTCAATTTTTTTGTGTTATGCTTCCTTGGGCCCATCATAGCATTCTTGCAGACTACAGAGTCAATCCTAGGAAAGGAAACAAAATGGTACTTATCTTACCATTTACAGTTGGATATAGCTTCTAAAAAGTGTGCTAAAATTTTTAATCGATATAGATGTTATTTTGTAATATCCATGTTCAGAAATGACTCTTATGTATGTTGTGCTTTTTTATTATAAAAGGATTGTATGTTTTCTATCTCAGGCAAATAGAAACTGCATAGCAATTGCTTCCAGCCATGACGTTCAAGAATTAGATGTTTCAGGGATTCTAGCTACACAGATCTATACTTGGGTGGATGATGACCTAGAAATGGAAGCCAAAAGGTACCTATATTATTTTTATTTGGTAGCTTTGTTGTATAAATGTCTATATCTAATGAACTCTAGCTTTCTAGATTCTCTAAGGTCAACTTAGTGAGTTGTAAGCAGAGTTGGACTGCTGTGTTCTAAACTGTTAAAAAGGGAGAGCAAGAAGCTGCAAAGAAGAGAATTGAAGATTTAAAGGGAGTGAGTGAAAAGATATGAAACCATTTAGATATGAAGACAGACATTGTCCATAGCTTAGAAGTAAAAAATGAAAGCAAATTAAAAAGAAAATGTAAATAGTAATATTATAGCAGTCAGGTGCAAAAGAAGAATAAAAACTGATAGTTATTTTCATTCAGGTTGAAATTCTTTTGTAGCTCAGAAGATTTCTTGGTTATACACGCTCGTGATGATTTAACAGCCGTTCAAGGTACAACACCATATACACACAGTAATCCTGGCACTCCAATCAACATGCCATGGCTTGGTAGTACACAGACTGGCAGAGGAGCATCTGTGGTATGTAAAATTAAAAATTTTTTAATCCATGTGTAAAAGTCCTATTTTTACTCCAATTAATGGATTTAGGATTGTTTAAAACAATTGTTATTCAATTCTTTAAGTCTTATATTCTGGCTAGAATAATATACTTTCACTTCAAAAGTAAATTAAGCAAAATCTAATATAGAGAAGAATGAAAACAATTTTTTTGTACTGTAGGATCTGCTGGAGCTCTGATGCTGAAGGGATAGAACTCAAACACAGAACCAAAGAAACTCAGCACCATTAAAATTTTCAGTGGTCTTGTCAATGGTAGTCAGTCTACCCCCCTCACCACTCAGTTTCACAAGTCCTACCATGTCATTTACATGTGAAGAATGCTTTCCTTCTCCCCTTCCCCCTCAAAAAATTATTTCGCTAAATAGGGTAAATGTTCAAGTGAAAAATTATCTTTAATGACACCATATTCTACTTTATGCTTTATATTTTAATTCTTTGAGATATGTGACAGCCACTGTGTACTAGTTACCGATGGTGTACTGGTGTACTGGTTATGCATTGTGCTGTGATCCAGAAAGTCAGCAGTTTGAAACCAGCAGCCACTCCACAGGAGAAAGATGGAGGTTTCAACTCCCATAAAGACTTACAATCTTGGAAACTCTATCCTGCCCTCTTTTGTCAATATGAGCCAGCATTGACTTTGTGGCAGTGAATTGGGGATTTTGGGATCCTAAAGATAAAATGTGAAATTTAGAGAGAGAATGTGACTTAGGTCACCCTGTCAATTTTAAGGCTATATGTTTTCAAGCCCACCAGCTCCTTAATTCATTGATTTTTGTATTGGAGGGTTTTGTTGTTGGTAGGTGCCATCAAGTTGGTGCCAAATCATGGTGACCCTGTATAAACAGCATGAAACAGTGCTCAATCCTTTGTGTGTATTCATTATAGCAGTCAGTGTGTCATTCCATTTTACTGAGGGTCTTTCTCTTTTCTGTAGACATTTTACTTTACTAAGCATAGTGCTCTTCTCCTGGTCCTAGTCCCTCTTCTCTGAAGTATGTGAGACAGAAACTCCCAATCCTTGCTTCTAAGGAGCATTCTGACTGTACTTTCTCCAGAACAGATTTCTTCTGGCAGTCCATGTTGTATTTGTATGTGTTACCAACACTATCATCATAAAGCAACAATTCTTTTTTGGTCTTATTCATTACCTAGCCTTCTCATGAATGTGAAGCAATTGAAAATACAGCGGCTTGGGTCAGGTGCCTCTTGGATTTCAGAATGATGGCATTGCTTCTTTTAAAGAAGTCTTTTGCAGTAGAGTTAATAAGTCATTTGATTTCTTGACTGCTGCTACTGTGGACACTGATTACGGATCCAAGGAAAATGAAGTCCTTCAAAACTTTCATCTTTTGTGCATTTAGCCTGATGTTACACATTAGTCCAATTGTGAGAGTTTTTGCTTCCTCTATGTTGAGGTAAAATTCATACTGAAAGCTATAATCTTGACCTTCATCAGAGAGGGCTACATAACCTCTTCTCTTTCCATCAATAAAATTGTGACTTTTGCATGTCCTGGGTTTATATTCATTCTTCATCTAATCTTGATCCTGCATTGTTCATATTGTCCAGCATCTTGGAATATTTGCTCAGCAAACAGGTCTTTCAGTTGAAAAATGCCACTCATGTTCTTCTATTTTGGTTTTCTTTCCACATTTTATTATACTACTTTATATTATCTTTTGCAACTGCCCTTTGCAATCTTCTATCCAACTCCTATACTTCATCATTACATCCTTTTCCTTTAACTACTCTGTTCAGAACAAGCTTCAGACTCTCTTCTGGCACCTTCTGTGGTTCTGTCTTGCTTTCTATGTGAATGAAGTCCTTAATGTCTTCCCACAACTTGTCTGGTCATTCTTTATTAGTTTTCAGTGCATTAAATCTGTTCTTTAAATGATCTCAAAATTCAGTTGGGATAAGTTCAAAGTTGTATTTTGGCTCTTATCAATTTGTTTTAATTTTCTTCAACTTCAACCCCGGTTTTCTTGGGACTGACAATGTTTACCTTTATTACAGTCCCTTTCCACAGATGTTGGTTTGATTCCTGTGTATTCTATCTGATGAGGTCGGCGTATATAATTGTCACCTACTTGTGTTGATAAATAAATATTTGCAATTAATCAGTCGTTCCTCTTGCAAAATTCCAGTATTTGGCCTCCTTTCTGTCACCTAAGTTATTTTCCAACTATTGTTCCTTCTTATTTCTGTCTTTCCTATTCTAATAACCAATAATTATCAAAGCATTTTGACTACACTATTTTTCAGACTGCTGACAGGCTTACCCTTGGACAGTGGTGTGTGTGATAAATAGGTTTATTGTGCCGAGCTGGCCAATAGAAACAGGTAGGATTAATAAGGTCATGGTTTGATTGGAGGACAAAGAGATAAATGGCTCGGCAAGGCCGACTTCTCTCTCTTGGACCAGCCTGCTGCAGCTTCAGCTGGTTCTCTGCCTCACCTTGTGAGCTGCAGTACCCATGGGACAGCCAGCCCACGGATTGTTTAGAGCTGAGCTTCCGTTAAGACCTGCTTTGTCACACTTCTGGTTTATCCATCTTGAGCTTGAGGCTGGTGGATCCTGTCATCTTGCGTTGCTTGAGTTCGATATCCCATCTGGGCCTGCTTGGCTAAGTTCCTGAGTTGCTAGCTGTTGGTGACCTGTTGGCGGACTGTCTGCCTTACCCCAAGGAAGAATCAGCTCTCTGCTTCCTTGACCTTGTACCCAGCAGCTTCATGAGATGAAGGACTCCCAGAATATTAACTGTTCCACAGAAGTGAGTTGAACTGAGCCCTCTGTACTGCTGTGTGGACTAATTAGCTGTTATCTTTTCTCATGCTGTGTATAATCGTAAATGTCCTAGTTTTTTTTCTCTAGAGAGCACTCCCTAAAGCACTTTGTAAATTTAAATCATGTTTATATTAAGCAGTCTTCCGTATAGGCATATTTGTATTATGTTATCACTGCAGTGCTATCTATCCCGTAGAATACATTTTAAAATAATTCATTTTGATGATGAATGTGACACTATCCTTCTTTGTGGTGTCATTCCTACATAGTTGTTGATTCAACTATCCACTTGGGACAATTCCACACCAAGTTGAACAACAGTCTATTTCAGCTTACTAAAGCCTAAGATAACAGTCTTTATGTATGTGTTTCATCTTTGATTACTTGCAATTTTCCTAGATTCATAACTTTTACATTACACATTCCATGGTAATGAATTTTTGCAGCGGTTTCTTTACATTTTGAGCCATGTCCCACCCATCAGCAGATGAAGATCCCAAGTGCTTTGCTCATCGGTACATGTCATTAATGTCAGCTCTCCTTTTAGGAGTTGGCTCTTCCACTCGCCTTTCCCTTGGAGAAGCTCTTGCCCCAGCACATGCTCACACGCTGTTCCAATGCTACACATAAGGTTTTTTAACGACTAGTTTGTTTTCAGAATGCCACCAGGCCCCTCCTATTCCTACTCGATGCTAGTCTGGACACTCTGGTGAAACCTTTCTACCATGGATCACTTCGCTGCTCTTTGAATTCTCAGTACAGAATCACAGCAATGCACAAGTCACTGAATTGCAACAAAAAGGAGGAGTATTTTAGAATTAAATTGAAAGGCTATTTGGTGATTATTCAAATGAAATGACTTGATCATAGTTAATTTTTTTCTAGTTGACATGCAAAAATGTATTTATTAAGCCAATTGATAGCATAATGGGGAACTTAAGAAAGATTCAAAGGATATTACAATCACTCTTTTTTTTCCTTCCCACTTCCAGTTTCAGAGAATACAGTGAAGTTCTTCTAATAACTTTTTAGTTGATTTCTTTTTTTTTGGGGGGGGGGGGGCATCACTGCTCTCCGGTGGTGGGAATAGGAGGCCCAGCTCCACTGCTGGAATTGAACCTCCGTCCCAGTGGGCCGCAGTCCTGCACACAACCACTACGCCACCGGGGCTCAGCCCTTAGTTGATTTCTCTTATACACTTTTAGTAGCAAAAGTACTCTTTTTAAAAAAATAATAGGCAAATTGCCATTTCTCTACTTAAAATTTTAAGATTTCCAAGTAAAACTCTTAAGAAATACTTGTCTTAACATAGCTTCTATAGCACCACATGATGTAACCACTGAAACTTCATCTTCTTCCCTTCTATAATTTATCATCTTTGCATTAATTACAATGACTCTTTCTCTTGAACACATCATGCTTATTCTCATGTCTTTCTCATTTACCTGCCTTCTCCTTAAAATGCTTCTCCTCTTCATTATATTATTCAGATAAACCCCAAATTTATGGAACTTTCTGTAGCATCTCCTTTGAAAGTATCTAGTATTTTTATATTCTTTTTCGGCTTTTTACAGTATTAATAATTTTATTGTTTCTTTTGTACTTAATAGAGCATGAGCTCTGAGCCTGCCTGCATATGCCTGTTTATGATATATAACTAGAATGTGATGTTCGACCTAGATTAGGTACTCAAAAAGCATTTGTTCATACTCTTAATAATTCTGATGCAGAAATCTACCTTTAAATTTCTTTCATGACTGATTTTTTTCTCTTATCTAAACCCCAGAAGGATATAATAACTAGTCATAGCCCCTACTTCGTTCTTCAGAAATATGTACCAATATCATGAATGAGTTTTGCACCTCGGGGCTCAAACATAGCAGCAGTTGTGAGGATGGTGCGGGGCTGGGTCGTATTTCTCTCTGTTGTTCCCAGGATCACTATGAATGGGAACCAACCCAACTGTACCTAACAACAGCATAATGAAGTTGTTCGTTTTTATGTGGTCTTCCTAAACAAGTTAGTTAGTTATTGCTTGATAACATTGTACATAGCTCTTCAGAAACCTTTTTAAACCTCGGTTCACATATTTTTTTATTCTTAGAAACATTAGCCAGCAATCAGAGGAAATAAAGGAACTAGAGCTTTCAGGCACAAAGAAACATAATATCTCAACATGAAATTTACTAGCGTATTACTCAGCCATTATTTATCTTTTTGTGGCTGAGAGATGATGAGTAAAATATTTTCCTAGTCCTACAAACTCTTTTATTGATGTATAAATACTAGTAACATAAAGAATGCTTCCTATTATAAATATCTGTTGTTTTATAGTATAACTGTAAAAATATGTATTTTTCCACTTTTAAAATAACCCCTTACCAACCCTGCTGACCTTGTCCCATTCCTCCCTACCAATCTCCAGCTTCGCAACAATATTAGATGAATTGAACAAATTAAAATGTTTAGAAAAGTAATGTGCATGAGACTGCAACAAGCTTGTTATGTCTAAATGATTACATGTCACTTAAGTCATGTTGCTGTATGCATATAAAGTGTTCAGAAAATGAAAATTTTTCCTTTTGTTTTTTTTTTTTTATTTGTTTGTTTTTTGGCATCACTGCTTTCCGGTGGTGGGAGTAGGAGGCCGCAGTCCCACGCACAACCACTACGCCACCGGGGCTCAGCCCCTCCTTTTGTTTTATGTATTGATTTTACTCTTCTGAAAGGCATCTTAAATCACTCAAAATGTATTTAAAAACTAGAGTGAATAAGCAGTTTTGATCTATCAGTTAAAAAATTTATACAATTTTCTGTTTGCCTCTTTTTGTTTTTCACATGCTTCTACCTATCTTTTTTTTTAATCATTTTATTGAGGGCTCATACAACGCTTATCACAGCTCTTAGCACAATCAATGCATACATCTATTATATGCAAACCACATTTGTACATTTGTTGCCATCATCATTCTAGAAACATCTTCCTTCTACTTAAGCTCTTGGTATCAGCTCCTCATTTTTTCCTCTTCCTTCCTGCTCCCCCCTCCCTCGTGAACCCTTGATAATTTACAAATTATCACTATTTTGTCATGTCATACACTGTCCCGTGCATCACTTCACCCACTTTTCTGTTATCTGTACCCCAGGGGAGCGGTTATATGTAGATCCCTGCAATTGGTTCTCCCTTTCTGCTCCACCTTCCCTCCACCCTCCCGGTATCACCCCTCTCACCATTAGCCCTGAAGGGATCATCTGGATTCCCCATGTTTTCGGTTCCTATCAGTACCAGTGTACATCCTCTGTTCTATCCGGATTTGTATGGTAGAATTCAGATCATGATAATAGGAGGGAAGAAGCATTTAAGAACTAGAGGAGTTGCATATCTCATTGTTGCTACCCTGTACTCTGACTGGTCTGTCTCCTCTCCACAACCCTTCTGCAAGGGGATATAGCTTCTCCTACAGATGGACTTTGGGTTTCCAATCTGCACTCTCCCTCATTTACAATGCTACAATTTTTAGTTCTTTGATGCCTGATCCCTGATCCCTTTGACACCTCGTCACACAGGCTGGTGTGATTCTTCCATGTGGGCTTTGTTGCTTCTCAGCTAGATGATCGCTTGTTTACTTTCAAGCCTTTAAGACCCCAGATGCTATATCTTTTGATAGCCAAGCACCATCAGCTTTCCTCACCACGGTTGCTTATGCACACATTTGTCATCAGCAATCATATCAGGAAGGTGGGCATGCAATGTTATGATATTAGTTGTTTGATGCCTGATAATTGATCCCTTTGACACCTTGTGGTCATGCACTGCCTGTCTTTTTAACCTTAAACTGTTCAGAATTATTACAATAAGTTTAATGGGATCAGAAAAGAATTGGCAGAAAGGAGGTAAGGCTAAGTTCTTGAGGGGAATTTATTCTTATGTCCTGGTCAGTGATGCAA
The DNA here is from genome assembly GCA_004026705.1 of Nesogale talazaci. Lineage (NCBI taxonomy): Eukaryota > Metazoa > Chordata > Mammalia > Afrosoricida > Tenrecidae > Nesogale > Nesogale talazaci. The sequence continues at coordinate 32,457 of PVJH01002175.1, read as the reverse complement.
AAGCAGTAGGCATGACTAAATTTAAGAGCTGCATTATTAAATTTCATTCTGGTTATTATCTTTAGTGTTGGTAGCTCTTATAATGGTAGATGGAATCACAAAAAAATTAAATGCTATTTAGGTTTCCCTTCTCAATTGGAATCCTTAATACTACTTTATATTAAAACTATGAAATAATTGTTTTTGTTTTTTTAACAGCTAATTAAGAAAGCCATTAATAATGTCAGAAGAATGACTTCTCACCCAACTCTTCCTTACTGTAAGTTAAAGATAATGAGCAATTGTTTTTCATTCTTGTGTCCTTTTTCATAATTAAAAGGCTTTTGTTTCATTGAAAGTCAATGTTTATTTTACTGGTTTTGTAGAAAATGCTATCAAATAAAATCACCAGAATTGTATTAAAATAGAGAAAAATTTTGTTTGATTTAGTAGAGGTTAACTCAACAGAGTCTATTTGTAGTATTTTGACTATATTTTTTTGACTACATGTTTTTAAGCTAGCATAATTTATATCTACATATAGTAGTTCTTAAAATAAAATACTGCCATCAAGTTGATTTGGACTTAGATTTACCTATAGAACACAATAGAACTGCTCCCTAGAGTTTCCAAGGCTATACATCTTTAAAGGAACACATACAGTCTCATCTTTTCCCCAAAAGAACTAACCCTGCTACCATGAATCCAGTGCATAGTGGCCCAATAGAACTATTACCAGGTTTTCTGAGACTGTAAATCTTTACAGAAGACCTCATCCTTCTCCCCTGGAGTGGCTGGTGAGTTTGAACTGTTGACTCTGGTTAGCAGCACAGGATGTAACCAGATACACCACCAGGACTCCTTGATGAACTCCTTAAACTGAAAGTCAAACTTAACTGCCATCGAATCAGTTGACTATAGCCTACAGGACAAAGGGTTTTCAACCTATGGGTCACGACTCCTTTGGGGGTAGAACTACCCTTTCTCAGGTGTTGCCCAATTCATAACAGTAGCAAAATTACACTTATGAAATAGCAACGAAAATAATTTTATCGTTGCGGGGAATCACCACCACATGAGGAACTATATTAAAGGATTGTGGCATTAGGAAAGTTAGAACCCCTGCTATAGGACAAGACAACTACACCTGTGAGTTTCCGAGGCTGTAACTCTTTATGGTCTCAGACTTCATGCCAAAGGAACTCTTTAGACATAGCTGAATTGTAGAAGAGAACAATGACAATCTTGTGTTACACAGATCATAGACAGAATTTGTTCATTAATGGCCTCACTGTAATCAATGAAAGAGATCTTAGGAGATGAGACAAGTGAATAAGCTGTTGACCACTAACCAAAGAGTTTGGCAGTTTGAATCTTCTCAGAGTCATAGGAACGAAGACCTGGTGATTTTCTGAAAGATGGTAGCCTCTGAAACCCTATGGAGTATAATCGAACTCTGAAATGGGTCACCAGGAATGGAAATCAGCACCACAGTGCCTGGTTGGTTTTTTGGTTTGGCATATTCAATTCACTTTTTTAATTAATTGTTTTTCAGTTTATGGCTTTATCACTCAGCATGGAAAATAGTTATTAATAAACACATGTATTCTAAGGTTGGATATACAAGTTTCTTTTCCATTAATCTTTTTTAGGAAAAATTTTGTCTTCCTTTAGCACAGAACCTCATGGGGGAATTTAATGGAAGTGTTGAAGCAGTGAAAAATAGTAGAAATAAAATATTGGTGTGTTAGAATCAGTATTCATTTTTCCATGTGAGTGTTGCAAGTTGTAGCCTTTGTCAAGTTGAAAACTAGAAATATGTATTTTTCATCCACAAATCAGTGTAGTGTGAAGTGAGAATTTAAAAAAAGCAGTTATAAGGTCTGTAAGTAAGGAATCAAATGTATTTTATACACAAAGTTTCAATAATTACCTCTTCAGACAGTGCTCCCTATAACAAAAGATACTTGCCATTGTTCCAATTTATCTTTATGTCTTAGGGATTGAATGTTCCTTAGGCTATTCAAGGCACCATTTTTTCTTAGCCCCTTTCTAACGGTTGACTAATTTGTAATAAACAATCCCCTTGAAAAAAAGGGAGTCCCCAGCATCAAAGTTAACTAATGGATTTATATGAAATCAATTCTGAGGAGTAAGTACCTTATTCAGAGACTACTGAGTTTAGTTAAAAGTTAATTAAATATGACTGCACTTTCTCAGAATATCTTTATTTCATGAAAAAGTTTCATCACAGGTAATAATTACATTCAATAAGTGCTTTTTATGCAATAGAAATGTTACAAGGCAGAACTTTTAAAATTTGGCTCTGCAGTAGAGACTTCACACAAATTTGCTTTTTCATTTGGAATTTATTTTTTAAATTCTGTAGTCAATATAACCTAACTTTTTACTTGTACTTCAGAGAATATTCTAGAAGTTAGGCTAATGTCTGTACAAGCAGCCTACAAGTTCACAGGTGAAAAAAAAAAACATGATCTTTTAATTTCATTTTTCCACAAACTTTGTAAACACTCTTACTTACTTGCCTGGAGTTCTTTACTTTCTCTTTCAGAATAGTGATATCTTTCCCCTTTTCAGTAAGAATTTACTGAAATCATCTTATATGGTAAATTCTATATGTACATGGCTGAGTCAGAAGGCTGAAAAGAACGATACTCTTTGTTGTCAGAAAATCCACATTCTAATGGGAGAGTAATGTAGTTCTACAATAGCATATTTTTCATATGAAGTACAAAGTTAGAAGTTAAAGAAGCTCTAGGTTCTGGACTGAAATATATGAATTTTACAATCTATAGTGGAAAGAGGGAGAGATTAATAGAAATGGAAGTCTGGGAGATTAGAAAACACTATACTTTTAAAAATGACTAGCATGTCAAGACTTTTAAGGTTACCTCTGTCTGAGGTCATAGTCTCCCATGGGCAACGAGGAGTATTTACTTAGACAACCTCTTATGTTATTGTTATTAGTTCCTGTGGAATTGACTCAAACTCATGGTAACTTTATATTTTTACTTTTTGTTGGAATTATTGTCAGCCCATCCCATTTAGGGTTTCCCTTTCAATGATCCCTTTTCTGGCAAGAACTTTTTTTTTTTTTTTTGCATTTCATTTTACATGTCAGCTACATTGAAACTTGCAAAAGCTGGAATATATGTAAGGTTGAGTAAGTGAAATATTTTTCACTAATAGAAATAGAACAGCAGTAAGATTACAGCCTGTCAAAACTGAAAACTTCAGAGACCTGGAAAAACAAGACAGTTCCATTAAGTTATGGCTCTCACAGGTTTTACTCTAATAAACAATTAATAATTTCCTTCATAGTTAGCCATAAATAATATTAGAAACATTTGAGTGGGTTTTTTGTTTTTAATTTTAATGCAGAGAGCTGAGTTTACTTTTCTTAAGCTAACCTTTTGGAAAAAGGAGAGTTAACAACCCTCAAAAAAATTCTCCCCTCCTAACTCAGCCCCGTAATAAAATGTTTCAAAGTGACAGAGTCCATTTATTTTATTAGTCTTTCAACTTTTTAATTCTATTATGTGAAGGTTCACAGCAGATCAAAGTTTACATTTTATAATTCATGCACATTATGATTCACTGCGTTCATTGCAATCTCTCCAGTCTACTATTGATTGAGATACTTTTTCCCTAAGCTCGTTTCCCCATTTCTTCCTGGATAAATTGTTGCTCCTCTGGATTTATCATTCTAGCCTGGAGGTGAGTGCAGTTCCAGAGTTGAAGTGCAATAATCTTGGATGGCTCACCCATCTCTATTTTTACCAGTGATCCTATTTTGAGTTCTCTTTTCCACTTTCTCCCACTCTGTTTCCAGAGCCTTTTATTGTGAACCATTTCACAGCTATTTGTAGTAGTAGCCAGGCACCTTCTTGTAGCGAGCCTTCCGAGTTGTAGAGACTGCTGTTTGCAGGGTCTCCTAGTCTATTAGGGAAATCGTTTCTATCACTCTTCGTTCCTACAAAAGGAACCAGTGATTGCACTGTAGGTAGTTGCTCACGAGCTTTTAAAACCATTGCTGCTATTCTCCAAATTAGGATAGAGAACATTGTCTTTGCCATTTGACCTTAATATCCCCCAAGGCAGAACCAGCAAAAGTCCATTTATTTTACAAATGTAGCAGTAAATGATGAAAACTTGGCTAATACATTGCTATCATCTTGCTAGATGATATTTTAGACAATTAATTTTTCACTATCGCTATACCACATTCTCATAATTGTACATGAATGTTTATTATAATTGATCTTAGCCAAAAGGCCGAGAAGTGAGGAATATTTATTATATGATCACCATATTTCTAACAACTTCATTAAATTATTTCATTTAGTTATCATAAGTATTTTTAATTTATAGCTTTATAGGTAAGGCAGTAGCTCAGGCAGATTAATTATCTTTTTGAGTTTCACAAAATATGAGTATCACACACAGGCAAAGTGAAGAATTAGTAATTATTTAGCTTATTCTATTCCCCCAGTGAGATAGATAATATATATTTGATTTATCAAGTAAATTAGGATAACTTAAAGAAATTATACATGGCATTTGTTTTTTTGTTTCATGTTTTAGATAATAGCCCTACTAATTAATTAATTCATAGCCTGACTGGTAGACTGGCTCTCTACTGATCCCAAGAATGTACCATATTAAGTGTTGTAATAAAAATTACGTATTAAAGGCTGTTAAAACACCCTTGAGATTATTTTAAGGAAAAATACAATTTTTCTGATTTACATATTTTTATTGTTTAGAAGATATTCTTTCAGTCAAAGGAAAGTACATAAAACTATTTGTGCTTTTGAAAAATATTAAAGTGAAATTTTATACAAAGAATTATTCCATGGCTAACTTCTTTTTTTTAATTATTTTATTGGGGGCTCATACAACTCTTATCACAATTTGTACATACATCCATTGTATGCAAAGCACATTTGTACATGTGTTGCCATCATTCTTCGGAAAACATTTTCTTTCTACGTAAGCCCTTGGTATTAGCTTCTCATTATTCCACTCCCTCCCTCCTCCCCTCTCCCTCATGGGCCCTTGATAATTTGTAAATATTTATTATTTTGTCATATTGTATACTGTCCAATGCCTCCCTTTGCCTATTTCCCTGTTGTCTGTACCCCAGGAAGAAGTTATTTGTAGACCCTTTTAATTTGTAGACCCCCTTTATACTCCACCTTCTTTCCACCCTCCCTGTATCGCTCCTCTCACCACTGGTCCTGAAGGGATCATCTGTCCTGGATTTCCCCATGTTTCCGGTTCCTATCTGTACCAGTGTACATCTTCTGGTCTATCCGGATTTGTAAGGTAGAATTCAGATCATGATAGTGGGAGGGAGGAAGCATTTAAGAACTAGAGGAAAGTTGCATATCTCATGTTGCTACCCTGTACTCTGACTGGTCTGTCTCCTCTCCACGATCCTTCTACAAGAGGATGTTGCTTCTCCGACAGATGGACTTTGGGTTTCCAATCTGCACTCTCCCTCATTTACAATGCTATAATTTTTAGTTCTTTGATGCCTGATTCCTGATCCCTTTGACACCTCGTCACACAGGCTGGTGTGCTTCTTCCATGCGGGCTTTGTTGCTTCTCAGCTAGATGGTCGCTTGTTTACTTTCAAGCCTTTAAGACCCTAGATGCTATATCTTTTGATAGCCAAGCACCATCAGCTTTCCTCACCATGTTTGCTTAAGCACACGTTTGTCTCCAGCAATCATATCAGGAAGATGGACACTCAATGATATGGTTTTAGTTCGTTTATACCTGATATCTGATACCTTCGACACCTCGCGCTCACACAGGTTGGTGTGTTTCTTCCATGTGGATTTTGTTGCTTCTGAGCTAGATGGCCGCTTGTTTACTTTCAAGCCTTTAAGACCCCAGACGCTTTGATAGCCAGGCACCATCAGCTTTCTTCACCACTTTTGCTCCTACACACATTTGTGTTCAGTGATTATGTCAGGAAGATGAACATCAAGGAGCTCACCTAGATGGGTAACTTTTTTAATGAAGATTTTAGTATTGGATTAGAATTTTTCCCCAAAAATTACTATATTGAATTTGCCATTTTTCTCCCTTTTAAATGCAGACCTGACAGGAGCCCAAGATGGCAGTGTCAGAATGTTTGAATGGGGCCATTCTCAACAAATAACCTGCTTTCGGTCTGGTGGCAATTCAAGAGTTACACGAATGAGATTTAATTACCAGGGAAATAAGGTAGGATATAGACCTATAAGTGTGATTGTATTGGAGGTGCGAAAGTTTAGTAGTTTGTGTTTCTAAACAATATAGCTTGTTATGCTAACTTAGGAAAAAATTATGCTGGGTTTGGTTTTTTTAATATATATTCAAGGAACACTTAATAAGATTAATCGCTTCTTTCTGGAAGTACATTGTTACATACTCATTAAAATTCACTAAAGCAACCTATAAAGACTAAATGATCATAAGACATTTTTTATTAGTAAATAATTCCACTTTCTTTATCCTATGGAATCTCAAAGTTTGGTCCAGCACTAAACAGCAAGTGTCATCTAGTTGATTATTAAAAATGTATTATTCTCAACCCAACCAACTCATTCACTACCTGCAATTTAGTCAGATACTCAGTTGATTTGCATGTATGTTAAAGTTTTAAAACACTTGAGAGCAGCACATCAGTAAACTGTTATCTGACCACTGGTTTAACAAATCAGGTTTTATTGGAACAGTGCTATATGTATTCATTTATATACTTCAGTGGCTTTGTTGTAAAACCTGTATGGGTCTCTAGGTTAAGCTATGAGCTGCTAACTTTTATGTTAAGTCTAACAGTCGCTTCATGGGAGAAAGATCAGGCTATGGGCTTCCAAAAAGATTTATTGTCTCCGAAGCTCTCAGGAGCAGTTCTGTGCCCTCTAGGGCCACTGTGAGTCACAGGCACTTCAGTGAGTGGGTTAGGTGAGTGGCCAACTTTTCCACTATAACAGCATTGGTCAGAAAGACAGAGACTGTGTGACCACCAAGCCTAAAGTGTACATTATCTTGCTCTTGAGGACAAAGTTTTCCAACTTCTCCCCAAGAGCATCCTTTACTATCTTCCCTTCTCTCATACACTCCCATTTGCTTATATAGTCTCTCTTTGTTCCTCTTATCTCATTAACACTATTAAAGGGCAAATCACCCTCTGCTTTGTCACCAGGGTGAGGCGCCAATAAAAACTGTCTTTGGCTTGAGGTATATCTTGCCACCCCTTTTCTTTCAGATCTCCTGATATATAACCTGTCTGATAGTATGCTGAAAACTTCTTGCCTACTGTGTTTATCACATAGCTCTATTCTATTTTACAAAAATCAAGGGTGTTCTTTTTGTGTAGCTGAAGAGCAAAATTTTCAGAACATATAATTTCTGAATACTAATTAGCACTATTATTTGCTCCGTGATAGAAAAGTAATGGTTTTTTTGACAGAGACCCTTAGAGTTTTACCATCTTTTCAGTTGTATTCCTTATCAATATCCTTAGTCTTCATGCCACTTCATCTCTAATTCATCTCATCTCTAATTCAACCTTAACATTCCCAACAAAGTTGTAAAACCAACAGTATATCTATATAACCTCATTAATAATTGAAGAAATGTAAATTTAAAGTAACCAATGTTTTTCTTGTCTAAAATGGATAAATATTTGACTTTTATAGTACTGTCCAATGATATAGCAAAAGGTATTTAAATGATCATAATCAATTCAGATTGAATCTTTTGACAAAGCTTTCCAATTTCTTTTTTTTTTTGGGGGGGGGGGGTGCGCATCACTGCCCTCTGGTGGGAGTAGGAGGCCCAGCTTTGCTGCTGCTGGATTTGAACCACCAATCCAGTGGGCTGCAGTCCTGCACACAATCACTACGACACCAGGGCTCAGCCCACTTTTCAATTTCTAGATGTGTTTTCTATTGAAAAGGAGCCATAGTGGCACAATGATTAATTAATACTTGGCTATCTGTTCAATCAAACAGTCTCAGGAACCCTATTATGAGCTGGTACCAAATCAACACCAGTGGGTTTGGTTTGTGTTTTTTCCTAGATAAATATTCAAAGATATATATATCAAAATAAGCAACACTTTAATTTAATTAGAGAAAATGGACAATTGTCTATAAGAAAAAAGTTCAAAATTAGCTAACAGCACAGCATAAGAGTAAGGTAGATATCTATACATTTATGAACAAAGATGGCAATGATAAGTCAAATTGTAATTGTAAAATAGCATATTTGTTGTAATCTTGAACAAACCCTAAAACCTATGTGTGTGAGTGTTTGAATATACACAGAAACAATTTTGAAAACAAACACGTCAGAGTATTAGCATTTGTTACATCTGAGTCTGGGGCATTTAAGTGTGCAAAGCAGACATCTGTTTGTTGTACATATACTATAGAAATACACATTGTTTTATAGTTTAAAGAAAAAAATTAACAATCTTATGCAAAGATTTCTTTCATCTTTGAAATATTCCAAGTCAAAATTGCTCTGAATATCTTCAGTTCAATTGTTAAACTGTGATAATCCTGATTTGTTCACCTAATTTTATGTTTCTGAAAGTCTGTGATTTGTCTTTTTTAGAATGAACCATGTTTTCTGTCTTAAATATTATAAAGCTTGATCACATGAATTAATATGTAAATCCAGACTCTGCTTTTGGGTTATTTGTGGGAAATGTGCAGATAGTAGAGTGGGTTAATATAGTAGAATATGTTTGACAGCATATTTTTTTCTTTTATATCCACACTAATTTTTTGTGTGTGATGCCCCCATACTGTAATTATTTTAACACAGGGCCAAGTGGTTCATGCATAGGTAAATTGAAAAGTCATCAATTGGATGCTTAAGTTAATATATGAGTCATGATGACAACAAAAATATTGACATGAACTTTTTTATTTGTATTACAATGTTTTAAATAACTTTCTCTCGTAAGTTTGGAATCGTTGATGCTGATGGATATTTGAGCTTGTATCAAACAAATTGGAAATGTTGTCCAGTAACTGGAAGCATGCCTAAGCCATACCTGGTAAGCCAATAATTTTTACTTTTAAGAAAATAATAAATTTTTATTTTAAGGAAGCCAAGAATATCTATTTTAACCAAGAATATTAAAAGTAGTAAAAAGAAGTCCTCATGTATTAAACCCTATTACTGTAAGCTATTGGTATTATGTGAAAATTAGTGCGTGAAATACTGTAAAACATCCCTACTCTTGGGAAATTAACCTGAATAGAATTGAAATAATAATCTGCAGAGAAGCTGCATTCTGTGAGTCATGTAAGTCATTTCGGATCCTCACGACAGACAACCTGTGCTTCTGGTTGTTTTTCTCCAGTTGCCTCTTATGAATGAGTAAGGTAAGATACCCAATAGCTGGTACTATTGGGGTTTTTGTCTCTTTTTTGAAGAGCAAAAAAAAAAAAAAATACTGATACATCTCTATTCTATATTCTTCCTTGAAACTTTTTATAAGCCTGAGGAGTATCTGTTAGGAAGAAATTAAGATCTGGTAATTTACCCTAGATTAAATGTTGGAATGGAGTACTAATTTAAGTGAAAGCCAGCAAGGAAGGGTTAGAGAAGGTACCTTGACCAGATAGTAATTCCTCATATTTTTATTAGACAGACAGATGTAAATATGCAAATTTAAATTCCCTGAGGAATTGTATTTTATCTATTAAATAGATAGATTATTTTTATTTTAAGAACACATCATTCAGCCCTATTCCAAAGCTGATCTAGGGGATGGGGAGGTGGCTCAGAAGATAAGTGTAGTTAAATTCATTTTTTATTAAAAAGAAAAATTTGAACTAGCATTCAGTGGAGTTTTTCTTATAGACCGACCCTTCCATAATAGATTGTTACTTGATAAACCATTATAAAAAATGACATTCTTCTATGCTTTTGACCAATAGTGATATATTTTTACTCATGTAGTTAGACAATTTTAATATGCTTTTAATAATTTGCAGAAAATTCTTAATAACCTAAGCAAAGATAATCAAGTCTGAGATCATTTAAATTCTGTTCCTGTCTTCCCATAAAACAAAATTGTTATCAAAAGTATTAAGTGAAATATTTGATCTTATCTTCTTTCCTTTTGCATTTTTTAGTTGAACAAGGTAAAGGACTTTGTCATAAAGGGTAATGTCACATGTAGTTTACGCAAGTGGTTCTAGAAAAATAAAATTTGTGTCTATGAAAAACAGAGAGGCAAAAGAAATTGTGCAAAATTTTTAAAAGTTTGCACAGCTGGATAAAACAGTTATGAGAGTTTTCTGTGTTACTCTTGCAGCTTTTTTAAACTTTGAAGGGGGAATAGAACAAAAAAAGACAACCAGAAACCACACGATCACTTCTTGCATAATACATCTGCCTAAAATTGAAAGCTTTTGTGCCTGAAATAACATTTATTATTTATAACATTCCAGACTTGGCAGTGTCATAACAAAACAGCCAATGATTTTGTCTTCGTCAGCTCATCCTCTCTGATAGCTACTGCTGGTCTTTCAACAGACAATAGGTAAGAGATTATAGCTGAAGAGCGTGCATGTGTAGCTGAGCTTTTATTCATTCATTTATTTTAATTCTTGTGCACGGGTTTATTTAGTTATGAATAGGTCATTTTATTCGGGGCTCGTACAACGCTTATCATAATCCATACATACATCCATGATGTCAAGCACATTTGTACATTTGTTGCCGTCATCATTCTCAAAACACTTGCCCTCCACCCGAGCCCCTGGTATCAGCTCCCCATTTATTCATTTATTTTAGACTTCTGTATCATTTTGGTTTATTAAGAATTGTCTTCATAGTTTTTCCCTTAACATTCTATCATAAGGATTTGTTTCTTAGAACCTTTTTAGTGTTCTGGTCATACAGCTAGGGAGATTTTGGTGCCCTTAAAATAAATTCTATTTTTTTGCTATTTTTATGTTAAAGATCCAAAAAACTAGGAAGGAGGAAGTATTTTCTTATTACTGAAATTAATTTTCCCCTATGTTGTTCTCTATGTATTAAGAAAGATTGGAGTTACAAATTAGGAACTTTTATTTTTTGACATTATTACTTAATTAATTCTTCCAAGAGCCCTATGAGGTAGAAACAGGAACTCAAAGAGACTTCTTGTACAAGATGACATACCTAATAATTGACAACTTCTGTCTGAACTTCCAAAAGATATCTAACGTTGTAAGAAAATGTCTCTTTTCCACCCTCATCATCTCTCTTCCACTTTTAGGTACATTCTGAGATTTAGGCCCACTCTCTTTGCTTAACTTTTATATGGAGCTGTGATGTATTACTTTGTTGTACAAATGGTATTATAAAAATATGAAGGCTATATACCCCATCTTCTATGAAAATTCATTACCTATATTGATGTAATGAAATTTTTTGCAGCTCATAAAATGGAGTAAAGGCAAATTCCTTTCATACTAGAAAAAACTTTTATTTGTATATAACTAATGTCTTCCAAATTGTTTGTGTACATAGTCCAGATGTTGACAAATTTGATGAATTGTCTTCTTCATATATTTTTATAATTCATGTTATGCTAAGGTAGATCAGTTTTATAAGGTACTATTTTTTTAATTTGTGTTCAAATAATATATTGTCCATTTATATATATTTGGTGCTTCTATAACTCTAGGAACCATCTGTGAGAGCATAGGTCCACGTGTTATATAATTATATGGAACAGAGTTTAGAATCTTTTTTATCCTCTGTTAGCCTTTTTTGTCACAAATGCTTTTTTTTTCTTTCTAGGAACATATGCTTGTGGGATACTCTTGTTGCACCTACCAATAGTTTAGTCCATGGTAAGTTTTATAAACATCATTTCCAAATGGAAATTCTGAACTAATCAGAATCTGTTGTGACAACTAATCTGTAATCAGATATCTTGTTCCGGGCTCAATCAGTGTTCCTCCTCCCTTTTGTGATGACCCAACATCTTTACTGGGCAGTAAGCCAGGGAAATTTAGGGGCTTGCACAGTTCGCTTTCCATCTCGGAAATTGTTCCCCATTGACCAATGTCTAGTGTCTTGAACCATTGTTTTCAGTAGTTAATTGGATTTTGAATTGTTTCTGGCAGGAGAAAAAAAATCTGGTATGTTTTTCTATCTTGACCAGAAGTAGTAAGTCTTTTTTGTAATTGTTAAGAGGTTTTTACTTTTTTTTTTTTTTTTTTAACTTTCAGCTTTTCCCTGCCATGAGAGTGGAGCCACGGTTTTAGCATATGCCCCCAAACATCAGCTGTTGCTATCAGGGGGCAGAAAAGGCTTTACATGTGTGTTTGACCTTCGCCAACGACAACAGAAACAACTTTTCCAGAGCCATGACTCTCCAGTGAAAGCTATTGCTATTGACCCAAGTGAAGAGTACTTTGTTACAGGATCTGCTGAAGGGAATATCAAGGTAAATATTGATGTCACACTGTCTCCAAAATCTAAGGAAACCTTAACCTTTTTTTTTTTTCTCTTTTTTTTTTGGGGGGGGGGGGGGGGCGGGGAGGTGGACATCACTGCCTCTGGTGGTAGTAGGCACTATCCAGTGCCGCTCCTGAGAGCCGCCACTGGATTTGAACCACCAAGCCCGCAGGCTCAGCCTCGCACTCAACCACTTATACCACCGGGGCTCAACCCCGGAAACCTTAACCTTTTAATCATATTTATGCTATTTGTTATTTAGTACATCTTGTGATACATGAAATAATATTTACCCTTGAAGGTTTTTTTGGGTTTTTTTATTGATATTGATATTAATTAAAGCATGCAGAATAGTTCTGTTGCCATGCATTTAAACATATTTTAAAGGTACATTAGATTTAATTTGGACTCAGAATTCATTCTTTAACTTACAACTTGATGAATTCAGTTTTTATGCTGAGACAAAAACTGACATTTTTCTTTATTCCAAATTTTTCTCATCTTTTCATAAAATCCGCATTGCCTTATTCAAGATTTGAATGTACCCTGATGAACCCTACTTTAGCCACCTGTTAAAATTGCTAGGCAGCATATAAAAATTACAAATTTCTGAGTCCCAACCAGTCAGTTTAGATGAACCTGTGTTATTCTGGAGAATGTTCTTGAGATTTTTTCAACTCCATTCATTTGAATAATAGCATATTGAGTGTTAATGAAGTTATAATTCTTGGTTAGAACGAGGTAAATTGTTTCCATAATTTTCAGCCCCCCAAAAATTGCTAGAATGACAACATTTTGAAAGGATTTTTTTAAGTCCCTGTAGCAGGAGTGCTTCTCTGTACGACGGTACATGCTCCGTTTTAACCAGAAATGAAAGGCAGAACTGGGGTCATGATAGTGAGGGGTGAGAACCAGAGGAGTAGTGTTTGTTTCATCAGTGTTTCATGTACTGTACTCTAGTTGACTCATTTCTTCTTTGTGACCCTTCTGTGAGAGGATGTCCTGTTTTCTACATACGAGTATTGTATCTCTGTTCAGCACCTCGTCATTCTCAACAGTGTGTTTTGTTTTGTTTTGTTTTGTTTTGTTTTGTTTGGGGGTCTTAGAGTGACTGTTCCTGATCCCTTACATCCCTCATGACTGCACTTGTAGACTTGTTGCTTCTCTGCTAGAGGGGGCCAACGTTTGGGTTAGCAGCTGAGCGTTGAACTGTTTGCATCCCCCAGGGATCCCTGTAAGCATAGGAAGGCAGGACTAAAACTTTGTTTGATTAATTCTTAGGTAATAAGTCCCAATTTATTTTATTATTTTTCAGATTTGGAGTCTTTCTACCTTTAATCTTCTCCACACTTTTATCAGTGAACATGCTCGACAGTCCATTTTCAGGAATATTGGAACTGGCGTGATGCAAATTGAAACAGCACCAGCAAATCACATTTTCTCTTGTGGAGCTGATGGAACAATGAAAATGAGGATACTGCCAGATCAGTTTAGCCCATTAAATGAAGTGTTGAAAAATGATGTGAAATTTATGCTCTGACACTTCGACTATAACATGTATAATTTATTATCTACTTCATGGAAGTGGCCAACAGATAGAATGATATAATGTACAGTGATCACTATTAATTAGTGCCACAAATAAGCTAATGCGCTCTTGTTTTCATATTTATTTTATAAAGCCTTTGCTCATTATACACTGATGCCTTAAAGATTAACAAGGTTATTCAGAATTAATTATATTAATTGCATAAAGTAGAATGTATAATTAATACTATAATACATACATATTTATAGTATGTTGTAGGAAGTACATCATACTGTTAAAGGAGTTTTTCTTTTTTGTTGTTGATAACTTCTGCAGTTAACTCTGCTTGAATTTATTTCACATAAAAATATATTTTATTTAGTGGCTTTACACATGATAATCATCATGAGTTCACTACACTCTCACTTCCTTATCATACTTTTACACCCCAGACATCCCCCTTTTGATCTATACTGGTGTGACATTTAGGTAAGAATCAAACTGAGCATCTTCACTAAAGTTGTCATTGGGACTTTAGTGATACATGAACCAAAAGACTCATTGCATAAAATGTTCATCCGTCTAACTCTAGATCCCAAGTTGTATGTATGCGTGTGTGCATCTGTGTATATATGTGTATATATATTTTGCACAACTTATTTGAACTTAGCTTGTGTATATAAAGAACTACACATTTTCATGTGTTTTTGTGCCATAACAAGTACTGCCACCAGAATAACTAACTTTTAGCGATTTTTTTAATGTTTTATTTTTTAATTTTAATTCTAATAAGCAAACAATTTGAGAAAGATTTGCAAGAGTATTACTTTAAAGGTTGTTTTAAGTTAAATGAGCCTTAGAAGGTAATAAAGATTCTGTGCAGGCATAGGTGAGACACTTTGGCATATGTGTGCTTATGAATTTGTCAAAGGATTTTGAGCACCAAATTAACATTTTATTTAAATTTAGTTTAGTTTTAGGTATTTTAGATCAAAAGTTCTGAAACCTTCAAACAATTTTTTCAGAAAAAAATGTGAAAACAGTCAAATAGAAAGTATTTACAAGTGTAAAATACCCACCAGATCTACCATTAATAAAAAAACATTATTTTTTGCCAAAATATATAGTATTTTATTATAAATATGACCAAAATATTAAAAATATAGAATGCATTCAACTTACATGTGCTAATCCTATGTCTCTTTCTGTTTTGTGCTGTATACCTTTTCGGACTCAGAATTATAGAAAACATGATAAATACTTGATTTTAACCAGTGAGACTGGAGGCAGATGGGACTAAGTGTTGAAGGGACAATTATATATACTACTTAGCTTAAATATATTTTGTTTAATAGGAACTATGAAAGATTTTTATGTAATAAAATATGAACAGCTGTTATCTTGGAAATTGAAGAGTCAAATAAAGTAAAGAAATGAAGGGCTGGTAAAATGAATTTTGTAATATCCTCAGGATACTTTTATCTTAAAAATATATTGGTAAAGATTTTGTAAATTGTATTTCATAATTTTAAATGTGTTGAACCAACATACAGTGGAAACACTGTAATTATGTAGAGGTTTGTATACACATATTGACCTGTACCTATAAATTGTGCAATAACAATATGTGACTATTTTGTCATAGAGAAATCCTTGACAGCATTGCAAACAGTCATATTGTTTAATGTAGTTAAGTTTAAGTTATTTTTCAGTGATTTCTTCACAAACCAAGATTTAAAAGGGTTTGGACACTTTCAATGAAGTAGAGAATTGATTAATATGCTTCTGAGCAAAAAACAATTGTGGATAAACAAGGATTTTATTTGAGGGTTTATAGGAATACCTAAATTATGTAAACCCATATGTATTTACATCCAGAGTCATAAATATTTTAAATAAACAATCATGCAGTGACCTTTTTTAGCATACTATTGTTTTAAGAAATATTTTGCCACTTTAGTTGACTTCTCAAAAAGTAATTTACAAACATATATGCATGAAACATGCTCATACCATTTGAAATTAAGAACTTCTCCATTTTGTGTTAATGTAGAGAACGCTGGATAACTTTTCTCAACACTCTGTTCTTCCATTTCTAGAGTCTTTTTTAGCTTTATAGGTAAATATCACTTAAATAGATAAAAAATGAAATGTATATATAAATTTAAAGTGCTATATATGTAAACTATGTTTCCATGGTAATAGAATGAATATATCAAAAACAATTTAAATTGAGTGCACATTTTCAGAGATGTAGTTGGGTTTTTTTAATTAATCCTTTTATTAGGCATTCTTAAAGATACTATAGTGATCCGTAATTCAATTAAATCTAGCATAATTGTATAATTGCTACCACAGTCATTTTCAAAACTTTCTTCTTGAGCTCTTTGCTATCAACTTCCCTTTATTCCCTTGAGACTTTGTTTCAGGGCTGAGCCCTGGTGGTGTAGTGGTTGTGTGCGGGACCGCGGCCCACTGGGTTGGAGGATCAAATCCAGCAGCAACACTGGGCCTCCTACTCCCACCACCAGAGGGCAGTGATGCCAAAAAAAGAAAAAAGAGACTTTTATAATCAAATAGCTTATAGCAAGTCTCATTTGCTGAGTTATGAGAGCACAAAAACAGTCACCTTCATCATCTTTTCTGCATTTATTACCCCCATTTTCCTTTAAATAAATCAAAAAAACAAAAATTGCCATAATTTCTCACTTTAGTTTCAACAACTGACAAACAATAATAATATGCTTCTTTAGAAAGATCTTTGTAATTGGACATCCCCTTACAGAAGGGTTGCAGGGAGGAGACAAGCTAGCCAGGGTGAGTGTAGCAGCAATGAAACACACAACTTTGCTCTAGTTTTTTATTGCTTCCTACCCTTCACTATCATGATAGCAATTCGACACTACAAATCTGGCTAGACAGAGGATGTGCACTGGTACAGAAAGGAGCTGGAAACAGGGAGTCCAGGACAGATGAACCCCTCAGGACCAGCGGTGAAAGTGGGAGGGTGAAGGGAAGTAATTACAAGGATCAACATATAACCTTGGATCTACATATAACTGCCCTGGGGGGTGGACAACAGAAAAAATGGGTCAAGAGAGACATCAGACAGTGTAAGACTTGACAAAATAATCATTAATAAATTATCAAGAGGGAGGAAAGGAGAAAAACAGCTGATAACGAAGGGCTCCAGTAGAAAATGTTTTTGGAATGATGATGGCAACAAATGTGCGTGACATGATGGATGGATTGTGATAAACGTACGAACCCCCAATAAAATGATTTTAAAAAGACCTTTGACAACCATAAGGTGGGTGGGAAAGTTCTTTATGGTATGATTAGAAATCCACACTGATTTTTTGTTAGCAACAACATTTTTAATATGTGCTACGAGGAGCTATCAAATTTAAAAGAGCAAATGAAAAAATGTGTGTCATGAAATAGAGATATTGGTGTCTATAAAGAACGTTTTATCAGTGTTCACCTACTGAAGAAACTAGGGAAACCAAATAAGCAATTCCCAGATAACAAAATGTGGTCATCCTAACCAGTGGTTAAAGGAATATTATAAACGCAACAGTGTTTTACTAATTTTTATCTATTAGGTTTTGTTTTTGGTGAAGATGGAAAGAAATGGGCACACTCAAGCAGTACTGTCAGCACTAAATTGCTCCAAAGTTACTTGTATGTTTATTAAAGCTGAATGCACGTACCTTGCCCTACGCAACTTCACTTTGGAGAAGGTATCCTATAAAAATAAAATCCAAACCAAGAAAGTGATAGATGTTTATTGATAAGATTTACACCGCTGTGCCTGATGTACTTTCCACTGGATGTGGGGGGTTCTCTGTCTCTTCCCTATTCAACAACACCCCCTTTTCTTCACCAAGAAGCACAAAATTTTGCTGAAAAAAAAAAAGATTTACACAGCAATAAGACTGGAAATTATCTGTGTTAATTACGTACTGGGGGATGTTTTATCCTGAAGATTCGATTGTGGTTACCATTATGCTGATGCCTTGTTGTTTTCACAGTGGTGTCATGAAGTCAGTTTTGACTCTTAGTGACCCTGTGCACAACAGAGCAAGACAGCACCTAATCTTGTCACAGTTGTTTTGTTTGAGCCCATTGTCACAGCTACTTGGTCACGCTCTAGTGGGTTCCACCAACTATCATGTACTCTTCCAGGGAATAGTCTCACTTAATAACATACCCAATGTATGAAGATGAAGTCCTGTCATGCTTGCTTTTAAGGAGCTCTTAGTTGAACTTCTTCCAAGATTTGTCCTTTATCACTCACTGGTACTTTCAGCATTCTTCACTGATACCATCCTTGAAATGAATGCATCGATTCTCCTATGCTTGTTTATTCACTTTCCAACTTTCACATGCATATGAGATAATTGAAAGTGCCATGGCTTGGTTCAGGGGGTCCTCAAAGTGACATGCTTCCTCATTTAACACTGGTGAGGTTTGGTGCAGCACAGTCACTCAGTGCAATGCATTGTTTTCATGACTGTTGACTTCCCTGAGCATTGATTGTGGGTCCAAGAAATATAAAATCATTGATAACATATTTTCCCCCAATTATCATGACGATTGTCTATTTCTTTGTATTTTGTTGCAATCCATACAAGAGACTCAGTCCTTGTTATTCATCAGCAAGTACTTCAAATCTTGTTTTCTATAAACATAATCTTATCTGCAATCACCTGTTAATAGCTTCAAATTCTGATTCTTCATTCTGCATATAGACAAGCTGCTTCTTTGCTCAATGTACAGACAAATATGGGATACAAACCTTAGCACATATCTCTTGTGATATCAAAACGTGGTATTCCCTTGTCATATTTCACCTGACTACAATGAAATATTCTAGAATTACCATTCTGTGCAATATTAACCATAGTTTGTCATGATCTACACAGTTGAATGCCTTTGCATAGTCAATAACACTTGTCAGCCTCTAGTATTTTCTGATGTCAAACAGGATCCCTCTGACATCACCAATGAAAGCTCATAATTCAGTTCTGAATTTAGTGTCAATTTCTGGCAGCTCCCTGTCAACGTAGGGTTGGAGTCAAAATTATCTTCAAAATTGTACTTACATGTGATAAGAATATTTTTGATAATTTCCGTATTTTTGTTGTCGCCTTTTGGAATGGATACACATGCATTTCTTCCATTCAGTTGGTCAGCTAGCTGTCTCAGATTTCTTGCCAGAAGCTAGTGAATGCTTCCAGTGCATCAGCCTGTTGAAACATTACAATTAACATTTCATTGCTTTCTGCATCCTTGTTTTTGACTAAGACCTTTCGTGCTGGTTGGATTTCCTCAATACCATCAATACATGATTTGATGCTACTTCTTGACATGCTTGGACATTGGTCGGTTCTTTGTAGTAGAGAAAGTGACTATATTCATCATCTGAAGCTTCCTGTCTAATTCATTATCATTCAGTAGCTCCCATCTTTCCATTTGCAATATACTGAGGATACTTGTTTTTTGGTTTGCAAACTCCAAGTCTTTGCACATTTCATAATACTCTGCTTTCTTGGGCTGCCCTTCAAGATCCTGTTTCAAAGCCTTCTGGTAGTCATTTTAGTTTTTTAATGACTTCATATATGGTGTTCTCGATGTCATCTCGAAACTTGTCATTAATGTTCTATTTGTCAACTCTGTTTTTCCGATGGCCTTGAAGTCCAGGTGAGAGATGCTGGAGATAGTATTTTGGTTTTTTATTTTTTTCATCCTTTTTTTTTGTGGGCATCACTGCCCCTTGGTGGGAGTAGGAGGCCCAGCCTTGCTCCTGGAGAGCTGCTGCTGGATTTGAACTGCCAACTCTGTGAGCCGCAGTCCCGCACACAACCACTATGCCACCGGGCTCAGCCCTTCTTTTCTTTTTTATTAAATACTTTTATTGGGACTCTGACAGCTCTTATCACAATCCATCCATTCATTCATCCATTGTGTCAAACATATTTGTACATATGGTGCCATCATTTTCTTTCTACTTGAGTCCTGGATATCAGCTCATTTTATGCCTCCTTTGCCCTCCCTCCATCATGAACCCTTGATAAATTATAGATTATTATTTTCATATATCACAATGCCCTCTGTCTTCCTTCACCCACTTTTCTGTTCAACCCCAGGGAAGGGGTTGATTGATCGTGATTGATTCCCCCCACCTTCCCCTTCTCCTCCTAGTATCTCTTATTATTGATAATGAGGGGTTTGTCTGGCTTGCATTCCCTGTGTTGCAGGTTCTTAGCTATAGTGCTGTAGATGTTCTGATCTAGTCAGCTCTGTTAGACTTAAGGTCATGAAACTGGAAGGGAGAAAGCATTAAAGAACTAGAGGAAAGTTGTATGTTTCATCGGTGCTGTACTGCCCCTGTCTGACTTGTCTCTTTCTTGTGGCCCTTCTGTAAGGGATGTCCAGTTGTCTACAGATGGATTCTGGGTCTCCAGTCTGCAGCACCACCACCCCTTCACACTGTTATGATTTTGTCCTGGATCTTAGATGCCTAATACCTGATCCCATTGACGCCTCATGATAACACAGACTGGTGTACTTATTCCGTATGCACTTTTTTACTTCTCAGCTAGATGACTTTATCTTCAAGCCCCTAAAGCCCCAGGTGGTATATCTTTTGATAAAATTTCTTCATCACATCTGCTTGTGCACCCATTTTTTACTTCAACAATCGTGTCGGGAAGGTGAGCATCACAGAATGCAAGATTATTAGAACAAAGTGTCCTTATGTTGAGGGAGTACTTGAGTAGAGGCCCAATAGCCATTTGCTACCTTGATATTTAACATATATACATAGGTCCATTTCCCTAATCTTATATATAAATCTATTTACATATACACATTCCTGTATTTAGACCTCTATAAATGTCCTTTGCCTCCTAGTTCTTTCCTCTATTTCCTTTTGCTTTTCTCTTATCCCACTATCATGTTCGGCCTTCATTTGGGTTTAATAATTCCTCACTGTTACAGTGCCCTTGATTAAACCCCAGTAGGCCTCCTTCTCCCTCCTCTCCATTGATTTTAACTCACTTGTTCCCTTGTCCTTGGGTTGGTTGAAACCACCCTCCTTCCTTTCTACCACCTCCCCTTCTCCCATGTCTCCCCCTTCCCACCCCCACCCCCACCCTCCACCAACTGTCAATACTGTTGTTTTCTTTCCTGAATTGTTTATTCTGCCTATCTTATCTAGGTGGACGTGCAGAGACAATAAATGTAAAACCAGGAAAAGGCAGGAAAAAAATCTAAGGAAGACAAAACAACAAAAAAGGAAAATAGCAAAAAGAAAGCCAGTGACAAAAAGGAAAAGCCTATAAATAGTTCCAGTTCTGTTTTTTAACCTTTAGGAGTGTTTTCCAGTTAAGTCTGATGGGTTACAACACTCTGTCCCCAAAGTCTATTTTTGGTATTCCCCAGGGACTTAATTGCTTTGCTCCCTTAGTATTACTGTTTTCGTGAACTTTTAATTTTCTTCAGCTTTCACCTAACTTGCACCTACATACAGTCCTGGACCTTGTTTTGGCTGATGAGATGAACCTTCTCCCTCTTCTCTTTCCAGAAATATCAATTAGATCCCTGTTTCTTCAGTCTAGTGAGATCTATGTGTCTAGTCACCATTTACGTTCTGGAAAAAGATACTTGCAATAGGAAGCCATTGGTTTTCCAAAAATTCTCTCCAAGGTTATATATACCTACTACTGTCCCTTTCTCTTTGTTTCCACCTTTCAAAATGAATAACCAGTAATTATCAGTGCATCTTGACTGCATGTCTGATCAAATTCAGTTATAAGAATTTGGTAGAATTCTATAGTTTCTTCCCTAGTTTTAGTGGTTGTTGCATAAATTTGAGTAGACATATAAACTGGACTTCCTTGTAGAAATATAGATATGGTATCACAGCATTATACTTGAAGATAATGAGATATTTTTGATGATTGTAATGCCCTTCTTGATTTGTCGTTCATTCTTGGCATAGTAAACCATATAGTTACCTGTTTCCAAATGACCAATACTTGTCCATTTCAGCTCAGTAATGCCTAGGGTATTGATCTTATAATCATTTCATTTTTCAATAATCCTATATTCATATTTCATATAGTCTATATTCCAGTAGTTGCTGGATATTTATAGCTGTTCTCATTTTAAGTTATGCCCCATTAGCAAATGAAAGTCCTGAAAGCTTTTACTACCTAGCTTTTACAATTCTACCTTGAGCAAGTAACTTTTCTTCCCCAGGCATATTGTAAATCCTTTGAACCTGAGGTGTTCACTTTTTGGCACTAGATCAGTCATTACTTCATTTATTAATAAGGTTTTCAGTAGTTTTAACCTCACAAAAAAAATGGACCTTGCTAATATCTGAAATACCAGCTTCTAGTATCACAGCATCTTGAAAGTTGCCATTGTTAAGACAATTTGACAGATGAATTCTTAGTTAATGTTTTTAATCTCCTCTTTCCTTACTACTACCATTAACATTCATCAGTTTTAAATTGTAGCCAGTGAAAATCCATGAGAATTTTTTTACTTTATCTTTTCCCCATTGTTTTTAGCTTATCTTCCCCCTCCCCGCCTCAACAAGTATATATTGACATACTGTGTTAGTCCAGGTTGACTAGAGAAACAAATTGAAAGACACAGGTGTATATGGAAGAGCTTTATATAGAAGAGCAATTTAATATTGCTCCCAGTCCAGTCCAAACCAAGTCTATAAGTTGAAGTGACCAGATGTCCTGCTTTTTGAGGGACAGTCCTGATTCTACAAAATTTTTCCTGCGTCCCGCAGCATTTTAAAAAAGTCCTGGTTTTTGGAAAGCACGACAACCTAGGGAACCGCGTGAGAACAGGAAGGGGATATACTCCCTCTACTACACTCCCCCCCCTACCCAAACACACCACCCCACCCGTCAATGGTGTCCTGCTTTAACTGTCAAAATCTGGTCACTTTACCCTAAATCCAATATTAGCCCATATGTCCAATAGCAACCTCTAAATTCCTCTTTGAACTCACAAAACACGCACAGTGACGCTGAGTGCAGAAAGATCACAGGCCACTGGATGGGAAGTCTTGTGGATCCAGTGGTGGCGTGAGCATCTCAGCACTAGCAGGGATATCCAGGTGGCTCCTCCAGCTCAACCGTGGCTGCATCAGCTTATCACCGTCAGATTCGTTCCATAATGTCTTGCAGGAAGTGAGCGTGTGTCCTGCCTCCAGCCAGCTATTTAGCAACTTAACAGCTCCTCACGAGGTCATCAAGTTGTGACCTGATTGACAAGCTAAACCACCCCTTCACAGTATTCGAATTGACAACAGGTTGCATAACTACCACACACTTTTATCCCTGCTTTTGTGTTTCTCTTAGATTAACAAATGCATCTGATAAGTAATACAGTAAGGTAGAGCATATATGAGGGGCTTCAATTTGTGGAAAATTGGAATAAAAGACAATGGCATTTTCCCACTAATTTTCGAAGCTTGCTCAAAAATTGGTACAGTTTTGTATTACGTGCCCTTGAGTCATTTCCAAGTCATAGCGACTCTGTACAACAGAAAGGAACGGTGCCAGGTCTAATACCATCCTCGTATTGTTAGGCTTGAACCCTTTGTTGCAGCCTCTGTATGACTCCATCTCATCAAGCACCTTCCTCTTTTTCACTGACCACAAGGGAGGCATTTTGAAGGGACAGGCATCTCCTAGTAACTTGACCTTAATACATATGGTGATGTCTCACCCGCCTCACTTCTAAGGAGCATTCTGGTTGTACTTCAAAGACAGATTTGTTTATTCTGGCTGTCTACAATACTTTGAATATTTCCCCCTAACATAATTCTTCAGTTCTCCTTCACTGTCCAACATTTACATGAATATGAAATGATTGAAAATACTATAGACTGGCTCAAGAACACTTTAAAGAAGTCTTGTGCAGCACATTTGCCCAACACAGTTTAATTTCTCGACAGCTGCTGCCTTGAACACTGTGGTTCAAAACAAAATTAAATCTTTGACAACTTCAATCTTTTCTCCAGTTATCATTTTGTTGTCTATCAGTCCAGTTGCTTTCTTTATATTGAGTTGCGATCTGAAAGGTGCAGACTTCATCTTATCACCAAATGCTTCAGGTACACTTCGATTTCAGCAAGTTAAGATTGTGTCATCTTCATATTGAAGTTAGTTAACAAGCCTTCCTCTGATATTAATGCCTCTTTCTTCTTAAAGTCCTGGTTCTCTGATTACATCCTGATAATGCATTTAAATTGTTTCTAGGGCTTTTTCTACTTCTGCTTATAGCAACCCTATACACAGCTGAACAAAATGCTGCTCAGACCTGTGCCATCTTCACAATTGTTATGTTTGGCCTCATCATTGCTACGGTGTCATTCTAGCTCCTTGATGATCTTTCTCTTCTTCACTAACCATCTACTTTACCCAGAATGGTGTTCTTTTCTAGGTTCTGGTCTTTCCTGATAACTTGTCCAAAGTATGTGGGATGAATTCTCACCAGCCTCAGTTCTAAGAAGCATTATTTGTTCTTCTGACATTCCACTGCCATCCATGTTCTTTTGTTTTCCATAGTCTTCACAAACACCATAATTCCAATGCATCAATTCTTCAGTCTTCCTGACTCATTGCTCAAATTTCACATACCTATGAGGCAATTGAAAGGCACACCTTACTCCTCAAAGTGATAGCTTTTTTCTTCAACTCTTTAGACAGGTCTGTGCAAAAGACTTCCCCATCCAATATGCCTTTTATTTCTTCACTGCTGCTTCTATGAGCACTGACTGGATCCAAGTAATACAAAATCCTCAACAGCTTCAATCTTTTCTCAGTTTATAATGATGCTGTCTTTTGGTCCAGGTGATAGGATTTTGGTTTTCTTTACATTGAGTTGTAATCCATACTTACCGCTGAAATCTCTGATCTTCATCAGCAAGTATTTCAAGTCTATAAGCAAGGTTATGTCATCTGCATTTCACAGGTTCTTAATAAGTCTTCCTCCAAGCCTGATGGAGGATGTTGTCCTAAGTGGCACCACAATCAATGCCCATGGAAGCAGCGAGCAAGTGATCAAAATATGGAATGTGTCTGCTGCACAAACCCTCTTTAGAGTATTGAAAAGCAATATTACTTTGAGGACTAAGATGCGCCTTACCCAGGCCATGCTATTTTCCATTGCATCATATGCATATGAAAGTCGACATTTGAATAAGGAAGACCACAGAAGAATCCATTTTTGAATCCTTGGTTCTGGAGAAGAATATTGAAAATATCATGGACTGCTAAAAAGACAAATCAATCTATGGGAAGAACAAAGACCAGAGTGCTCCTTAGAAACAGGATGACAAAACTTTGTCTTATATACTTGGAACTTATTTTCAGAAGAAATCAGCCTCTGGAGAAGGACATCCTGTTTGGTAAAGTGGAGGGGCGGTGAAAAAGAGGAAGGCCTTACTCAAGCTGGGTTAACAGAGTAACTGCATCAATGGGCCTAGGCATAAGTGCATTTGAGAGGATGGTGCAGGAACATGAAGTGTGTTGCTCGGTTGTACATAAGGTGGCTAATGGTCAGAGCCTACAGCAATCTTGATGTCATGTATTGTGGCAGTCACGTAATCTGGTATTAATTTAAGGAGTAAGAGTGTAGCCTGTCATTCTGGAGATAGCCAATGAGACTTCTGTGTGGGCATGGCTTTCTCCTGTGAATTTTGGGAAATCCGGCTCTATTTCCCCCTTGGAGGTGAGAGACTCACTAGTCAGCCCCTTGAAGATGCTCTACTGACAAGACACAAGGCTGACTTCCTGTGAGACATCCTGGAGGAGAAGCCACATGGGCTTACCCTGATGAAACCAGACCTCTGATACCGGAAAAGCCACGTAGAGACTCCTGTCAGTGCTGAGATGCTTGAGAAGCCACAGAGAGGCTCCTGTCAGCACTGAGATGCTTCTACCACCGCTGGAGACACAAGACTCAGCACCCACTGGCATGTGATTGTCGTAACATCATTGCATGTTCTTCACGAGTCTGAAAAGGACTTTATAGATTGGAATTGGACATATGGGCTAATATAAGACTTATGACCTTGGATTGGGCTGTTTTCTGTGTTCCATTCCTCTTGTATATAAACCTCTTTCTTATGCACATATGAGTGTCTATGGATTTGTTTCTCTAGTCTACCCAGACTAACACACATGCTTCTTAATATAATGTTTGCTCATTTCTTTCTCAGCATGCAGATTGAATAAATATGGTGAGAGACTACAACACAGATGCATATTCTGCCTGATTTTTTAATTAATAAATCATTTTATGGCTGAGCCCTCGTGGTGTAGTGGTTGTGCGCGGGACTGCGGCCCACTGGGATGGAGGTTCGATTCCAGCACGGAGCAAAGGCTGGGCCTCCTACTCCCACCATCTGAGGGCAGTGATGCCAAAAGAAAATCATTTTATTAGGGTTCTTACATATATCTTAACAATCCATACATCCATTATATCAAGCAGACATGTACAATAGTTGGTGTCAATAATTTCTAGACATTTTTTAATTTTATGATTTCCTTAGTTTTTAAATCCTCATTTTTTTATTTCACCTTTTAAAAAAATCATTTTACTGGGGGCTTATACAACTATTATCACAATCCATACTTTCATTCATTGTGTCAAGCACATTTGTACATTTGTTGTCATCATCATTCTCAGAACATTTTCTTTCTACTTGAGCCCTTGGTATCAGCTCCTCAATTTCCCCCTTCCCTCCCTTCTTCCCTTCCCTCAAGAATGCTTGATAATTTATAAATGATTAGTATTTGACATCTTTCTTCTTGAACTCTTTGATATCAGATCCTCTTTTTCCCCTCCCTACCCCACTGTACCACCCCAAGAACCCTTAACATATTATGTATTATTATTATTTATACATATCTTTTTTATAAGTCATTTTATTGAGGGCTCTTACAGCTCATAACCTTTCATACATCAATTGTATCAAGCATATGTGTACATATGTTGTCATCATTTCCAAAACATTTTCACTTGAGCCTTCACTGTCAGCTTTTTTTAAAAAATCATTTTATTGGAAGCTCATAAAACTCCTATCATGATCAATAATACATCAATTGTATATAGACCCCTGGTACCAGCTCCCCATATTTCTCCTCCCTCCCCACTCTCCATCCCCCATGAACCCTTACCAATTTACAAATTGTCATTACTTTGTCATCATACACTGTCCAATGTTTCCCTTCACCCACTTCTCCATTGCCCATACCCCAGAGAGGAGGTCATATGTAGATCCCTCCAATGGGTTCCCCTTTCTACTCCACCTTCCCTCCCCCCTCCTGGCATTACCACTCTCACCCCTGATCCTGAAAGGATCATCTGTGCTAAATTGTACCTGTTTCTGGCTCCAGTGTACATCCCCTGGTCTATCTGGATTTGTAAGGTAGAATTAGGATCATCATAGTGGGTGAAAGCATTTAAGAAACTAGAGGAAAGTTGCATATTTCATTGTTGCTACACTACCTTGATTGGATCATCTCCTCCCTACAACCACTCTGGAAGGGGCTGTCCCTTTACCTATTTCTCTCTTTTTTTTGGGGGGGGAGGGCATCACTGCTCTCCGGCAGTGGGAGTAGGAGGCCCACTGCTGGAATTGAACCTCTGTCCCAGTGGGCCACAGTCCCGCGCACAACCACTACGCCACCGGGGCTCAGCCCCCCCCTTTACCTATTGATGGACTTTGGGTCCCCAATCTGTATCCCCCTCATTTATAATGACACAATTTTTAGTTCTTTGATGCCTGATACCTGATCCCTTTGACACCTTCTCATCGCACAGGCTGGTGTGCTGCTTCCATGTGGGCTTTGTTGCTTCTGAGCTAAATGGCCACTTGTTTACTTTCAAGCTTTAAGACTCCAGATGCTTATCTTTTGATAGTCGGGCACCATCTGTTTTCTTCGCCACTCTTGCTTATGCACACATTTGTTTTCAGTGATGGTGTCGGGAAGGTGATCATCATGGAATGCCAATTTAATAGAATAAAGTGTTCTTGCATTGAGGAAGTACCTGAGTGGAGGCCCAGTGCCCATTTGCTGTCTTAATACCAACCCTATAAATGTGTATACATAGATCTAGTTCCCCATGGTCATAGGCATATCTTATACTGCCTATTCTGTCTTCACCTACTATCCTGGTATTCATCACCCTTGATGGGGCTTATTCTGCCATCTCTGCTTTCTGTTCCCTCTTTTTTTCTTCCCCCTTTCCTTCCTCTACCCTCCTGGAATCATTACTCCCATTACTGATTCTGAGGGGGATTGTTTTTCCTGAACTCTCTATATTGAAAGCTGTCATCTGTCCCACTGTATGTACACTGATGTAGCGGGATTTGCAAGGTAGGACTGAGATCATAATAGTAGGAGGTGGGGGTAAGAATTAAAGAACCAACGGAGCATTGTGTGTTTTATCAGTGCTAAGCTGCCCCCTAGATGCACTTTCTCCTCCGTGAAGCCCCTTTGCATGGAAACATCCAATTATGCATGGTTGGGTAATGGGTCTCCACCTTGACCCGTCTCCATTACCTCCATGAGATTGTTCATTTTTTAACTTTTGTTGCCTGTTCCTGTCAACATCTCATGAGTACACAGGCTGGCGTGCTTCTTCCATGTGGACTTTGTTACTTCCCTGTTAGATGGTTGCTTGTTTGCCTTCAAGTTTTGTGTTCAGGTCTTTTGTCAACCTCCCCAAAGGACTGTCTGCTTTTTTCTTGTTGCAGGCCATTAGGGTATTATATATTTTAGTAATAAGCTTTTTGTCTGATGTGGCATTGCTAAAGATTTTCTCCCAGTCTGTGGGTTCTCTTAATACTCTCTTGGTGAAGTCTTTGGATGTACACAGGTATTTTATCCTCAGTATAGCCTTTTTGTAAATTTCAGCTTCTTCTGTGTGTATACTCCTCCCTATTTGGTTAGTCTATGTATTTATTCTCTGTGCCAAGGTTCTCAGGTTTGTCTTAATTTCTTTCTTTATGGTTCTTTGGCGTTTTACTTTGAGGTCTGTGATCCATCTTGAGATCATTTTTATGCACGGGATGAGGTAAGGGTTTTGCTTCAGTTTTCTGCAGGTAGATAACTATGTTGTTGAGCCCCACTTGTTGAAGAGGATGTCCACTTCCCATTTGATGTTTTTTTATCCCTTATTGAAGATCAGTTGTCTACATGTTGATGATTTATTTCTGGGTTTTCTGTTCTTCTCCATTAGTCTGAATCTCTGTCATTATACCAGTATCACACTGTCTTGACTGCTGTGACTCTATAGCGGTGGTTCTTCCTAATGTTGTGACCCCTATGATACAATTCCTCATAGTGTGGTAATCCCCCCATAAACTGTTTTCATTGCTACTTCACAACTGCAATTTTGTTACTGTTATGAATCGGGCAACCCTTGTGAAAGGGTCATTCAATCCCCAAAAGGGTTGAGAACTGCTGCTCTATCGTATGTTTTAAAGTCAGGTAAAGTAAGCCCTCCGAATTTGTTCTTCTTGAGGAGTTCTCTGGTAATTCTGGGTTCGTCCCTCTCCATAAGAATTTGGTATTCAGTTTTTCCATTTCTTTAAAGAAGAATATTGGTACTTGTGTCAGCATAGTGTTAAACTTACATAGTGCCTTGGGTAGGATTGACATCTTTACTGTATTGAGTCTTCCAAACCAGAAGCATGAGATATTCTTCCATTTGTGGAGGTCACTTTTGGTTTCTTGCAGTAGGGCTATGTAGTGGGTTTTTTTGGGGTTTTTTTGCATCACTGCCCTCAGGTGGTGGGAGTAAGAGGTCCAGCCTTTGCTCCGTGGAGCTGGAATCGAACCTCCATCCCAGTGGGCCACAGTCCCACACACAACCACTACGCCACCAGGGCTCAGCTCTAGTTTTTCTTGTACAAATCTTTTGTGGGTTTTTTTTTTTTGGTTAGGTATATTTCTAGTTATTTCCATTTGTGTTTGACTACTGTGAAGGATACTGCCTTTCTGATTTCCTCTTCCATGGGCTTGTCCAATGTACACAGCAATCCCATAGAATTCCGTTTGTAGATCTTGTATCCAGCCACTTTTCCATATCCTTCTATTGCTGCCAGAAGTTCCAGTGTGAAGCTTTTGGGGTTGTCAATGTCTAGAATCATATCTGCAGATAGCTATATTTTCACCTCTTTCCTCCTCAGATGAATACCTTTGATATCTTTCATTTGCCTTATGTTGTTAGCTAGAACCTCCCATATGATGTTGAATAAAAGTGGGGACAAGGGGCATCCTTGTCTGTTTCCTTTTCTCAGTAGGATTGTTTTCATCTTTTCTCCATGGACCATGACATTGACTGTTGGTTTTTCATGGATAGTTTATATTAGCTTGAGGAATTCCCCTTCTGTTCCAATCTTGAGTGCACTTTTCCTAATTTTAACCCATGTAGTATTATTTTATTCTGTTTACACTACGGCCTCTTGATTCATGTACAAGGTTTCATTCAGTTATGTAAATGCCTTCTTTGAAATACATGTACAATATTCACAGAAATTGATCATTTATTCTGTCAAATATCTCCATGGTGGTACAATAGTTATAGTCCTCAGCTGACAGAAAAAAAAAAGTCAACTGTTCAAAACTATTAGTCACCTCAATGAGAAGGATGTGGCAGTGTGCTTTGTAAACATTGAGAGCCTCAGAAACCTTGGAGACATTTTTACTCTTATTCCACAAGGTTGCTGCGAGTCAGAATGAAGTCACAAACAGTGAGTATATTGTTGTGTAATTGTTGTTTTGTATTTCTATGTTATTAAAAAACCTAAATTTCGGGCTGAGCCCCAGTGGCATAAGTGGCTGTGTGCAGGACTGTGGTCCGCAGGCTTGGCGGTTCAAATCCAGCAGCAGCTCTCAGGAATAGCGCTGGGTAGCTCCCACAACCACCAGAGGTCAGTGATGCCCAACAACAACAATAACAAAAAGATTTTAAGAAACCTAAAATTCCACAAAGTAGAAACTTTATAGAATTTCCTAGTCACACTATAAGAAAACTAGAAAAAAATAGAAATTGCCCCTTTGACCTAAAAACTAAGAAACAAATAACTTCTGGATTCAAGAAGAGGTAATAGCCCAAACTTAAGAGTGCTACTGGCTGAGCCCTGGTGACCTAGTGTTTGTGTGCGGGACTGTGGCCCACATGGTTGGCGGTTCGAATCCAGTAGCAGCTCTCCTGGGAACAAGGCTAGGCTTCCTACTCCCACCAGGGTAGTCTGCCACACAAAAAAAGAATCCTACAAAATACAGAAAATAGTGAGTTTAATTGTAGTATTAAAAAATATAGCCATACCCTAACCCCCAGGCTCTTGAAAAATTTCCCCAGGATTATCTAACTAGGTCCCAAATACCATCTCATGTATCTCTAGAAAAGAGAAGCAGAGCCATTGTGAAAGCAAGTCAATGAACACTTAGAATGGTGTTTCTCAACCTGTGGGTCATGATCCCTTTGGGAGTGAAATGACGCTTTCACAGGGGTCATGTGATTCATAACAGTAGCAAAATTGCAGTTATGAAGTAGCAACAAAAATAATTTTATGATTGAGGGCGAGGGGTCACCACAACATGACGAATTGTATTGAAGGGTCGCAGCATCAGGAAGTTTGAAAATCACTGATTTAGAACTATCAAAAGCTGAAGGACACAAGGAACAATTTTCCTTTATAACCTTTTAGAAGAGTGGCCCTGCCAATACTTTGATGATAGAGTTCTGGTCTTCATAACCATCAAAATGTATTATATTCTGTTGTCTTACACTACCAAACTTCTGATAATTTGTTATGGGGGTCATGGGAAACTAGCAGAGATTTTTGTATGGAAAGTAGAAAGATGCTGGAAACTTTATTTAAAAAACATTAAAGTGGGTGGAGATTGAAGGAGCTTTGAGAAACAATAGAAAAAGCATAGTTTGAGTTGAAGAGGTGGATCTTAAAGATGTATATAGTTATAATAGAGAAAGAGAAGCATTTTATTGGAAACCAGAGGAAAGAAAATGCTTTTAGATAAAGGCAGGAAATTCAGTTGAATTCAGCACTTGAAAGCAATAAATTTCTCTATTTAACCAAAGAGGTTTTTAAAAAAATTTTTTTTTTCAACCAAAGAGTTTTTCTAGTAGAGTGTTAAAGGTGTTGTCATGCTTCTGGCTACTTGTAGTAAAATATGAGATAAAAAGTAAATCAGGGAAGGAGCTTTTAAGCATGAATGAATTTGCTTTTTTTCCCCTCTCTTCTTCTTTTTAATAATTTTATTGGGGGCTCTTACACCTACTACACCTTTCAGTACATCATTTGTATCAAGCACATTTGCACACATGCTGCCACATATATTTCCAAACATTTTCCACTTGAGCCCTTGGTACAAGCT